>JAHLKD010000111.1:0-171771 GCA_025526935.1 Cladochytrium replicatum
AGACATAAGGTGCAAAAGATACAATGAGGCACGAGCTTTCTCTAAGCGATGATCAATAGTTGCAGCAAGATCAAACCCCTTCATAGTAAAATAGTGACCAAGGTATCTAAATGAAACCTCTACAGGGAGGGCAGAGCCATGAAGCTTCAAGGGGGTGGGTAACCGTTGAGAAGATAACACAGCACACTTTGAAGGTGAAAAACACAAAATGAGAAGCTAAAGCAAAATCTTCACAAATTTTCAATGCACGTGGGCCTGCTCAGGGGTGGCAGAAAAACAAAGCTATGTCATCAGCAAAAAACAACGAATTGAAAACAGGAGTGTTATAAGAAAACCTAGCAGATAGAAGAGATTCACGACGAAGGAGCTGTGCTAAAGGATGATGAAAACTGAGTACAAGAACGGAGACAAAACAGAACCTTGAAAAAGACCTCGTGGAAGCGAAAACAAATCAGAGAACGATTCTCTATAACAACCTGAGAAGAACAACAATCAACATACTCATCAAAACAGAGATCAAACGGTTTGGAATTCTGGGAAATTGACGAAGACGTTCCCACAAAAGAGGCCTATGCACAGTATCATACGCTGCTTTAATATCTAAGAAAGTAACACAATAAGGCAGAGCAGTGCGGGAAGCCCGTCGAAGGGTAGCATCTAATGCAAAAACACACTCAACACCTGAACGATTGGCCTGGAAACCAGCTTGGGCGGGATCAAGTTTACCAACATGAGCTACAAGCATAGGAAGCAGGGTACGCTCAAAGATTTTTCTATCAACATTGGTTAAAGTAATGGGGCGGTACTGACTAATATCACCAATGGAGCCCTTATTCTTCCAAACAGGTAACAACAAGCCAGCATTCCAGGCAGAGGGCGACAACCTGAACGGAAAATAGCGTTTGAAAGTTGAACAAAAAGGATAGCAACATCAGAAGCTAACGGCTTAAATAACTCAGCTGGAATATGGTTTGAGCCAGGAGCAGAGTTGTTTGGGGAAGAACGAATAGCACAAACAAAGTCACTAACACTAACTGACACAGAATCATTCAGCGCATGTAGACGAACGTGTTCTGCACTGGCAGAGGATTGTGCAAACTGAGTCTGATAACGGAGGCAAAGTGATTGCGATAATGAGATAAAGAGGCAGGATCAGACAATAAACCACTTGCAGCTGAGCGCCGTTGATGACACCTACGCGCGGTGGAAAGAACTTTGCTAACCTCGGTTAAAGAACTAGGAGAAGAACTAAACATATTGTCGCCAGAAGCCTCTCGAGCTCGCTGAGAAAGAGACCAAGTACGAAAAGCTTTGACACGCTCACGCGATAGCCGGTCACGCTCCAAGCGGCAATACTCAACTAAACCAGGATCAGGATCATCACAGGAAGAAACAGCTAAATAGTGCTTATGAGCAAGTAAGTAGCTCCGTCGCAAGGCCACTAAATGCGGCGGCAACAATGGCAGGGCAGGACGACGGCGAACTAAACTAGGGGGGTCCAATGACACAAGCAGCACATGAAGTAACAAAGGACAAAATAATATCCAATGCAGAGTCAATACATCCCTGTGCAACATCCACAGACATTTGGGCAAAGGCGGGAGCTTCTAAAATTGGACTGAGTGCAGCATTGACATCAGCAAGGGTGGGATCAAAAAACAAATGTCCCACATCCTCCATTGCTTGAAAGACAGCAGGTTCACGCAACAGATGAGCAGCCCAGCGCTTGTGGGGGGTTGCAGCAGAGGGAGCGCTGGCATTGGGAGGAGCAAAAGAAAAAACAGCTGTAACCGGAAAATGGTCAGAAGCCCAAGGCATAAACTTCGCCGTCGGCTAGACGACTATGAACTATGTAAGAAATAGGATCACATTGAAGCAGAGGATTGAACAACAACAAATCGATAATGGAGTCACCATTGCGAGAAGAAAATGTGGGGTTATGACAGGAAGGGTGCTTAACTAGAGAGAAACTAGCGGCAGAAATAAATTGCTCAAACAACCTACCCCTACGATTTGAAGAATGATCACCAGTAGCTAAAAAACGGGCATTGAAATCGCCCAACAAAAGAACAGGGCACGGAGACGACGGGACATGTTGAGGAAGTGAAGCAATAAACTCTTCAAGGAAGGGGTCCTGAGCAATACCACACGGAGGCAAATAATACCCTCCAACCAAAAGCCCACGAAATGTAAACCATAGAGAGGTGCCACCATAACTAGAAACGAGACGGAAATCAGAAGCTCTACAAAGACTGCGATTGATCAAGACTCCCACACCAGCCCGTCGTGTACCCGATGACCCAGGAGAAAAACGAGTGTCAAAAATCAAATCTGGAGAAGGCAGCGGGTCTAAAGGAAAAAGGTGTGTTTCAGTCAGGAGCAGAAAAACAATGTGATTTGCGCGCATAAAACGAAACAGTGAATCAAGAACTCCAAAGCTCAAATTGCGACAATTGAAGGTACCAACTCGAACACTAATCATTGACGAAGATGGGTTGAGCGAGGCTGACGCGCAATCCCGCGGGCACTGTCCAGCACAGTTTCCTGAGCATCCATGGGGAGCTGACCACGGACATACAGGAAAATAGCAGGATCAGTAACTGAACTGAGGATATGTGCATATCTCTTGTGGACAACTTCCCTGACCGCAGCCTCCCGCTGCTCCAAAGGCAGAGTAGAGGCTCGGCGAAGAAAGTCAGGGTTTGATTCGTCAGTGGAAGCTTCCTGGGTGGAGAAGTGCACACGGAGAGCAATTGCGGTTGAGCGAATACAGATAAAGGAAGCAATGTTGCGACCAACGAAACTGATGTGGCGGATACCACGCACCACCTCATCGCCCAAGAGAGCCCTCAGCATGGTCCGCACAAAGCCGAGCCGCTGTCTCATGATGTCCTTGATGTACACAGTGGTCAAATCATCCACACGGGCCTGAAGATCAGCAGGTGGGGAGACCAGCAGCGGAGAGGTCGGAGGATAGAATACGACAGGCCGAGGGCCACGAAGGCTGACATTGGAAGTGGGGTCACGACCAGCAAGGGCAGTCCTGACAGCTTCTGTACGAGATTCAGCACTCAGTGTGGGGAGACTCTCAAGCACACGGGCACGGGCATTGGCAGCAGCAGCGGCATAAGTGTGTGGACCACGAGGTCCACGTGGGGAAGGTTGACTAGACGGGGGGCGAGGGCCAGGAGCACCAGAGTTCCCAAGATCGTCCTGAATTGAAGGATTACCATGCAGTTGTCTAGGGGGAAGGCACACAGGCGCAGCCACATCATCATGGCGGGAGACAGGGGCAACCGGAGGTGAAGGCGAAGGCAGCGGCCTCCCAAAGCGACCCACCAGATCCTCGGCCATATCACGACAAACACTAAAAAATTCAGCAGGAGTGTCCCTCGGCAAATGTGCAAGCATAGGATCCAGCATCGCCAACGGATCAAAGGTTGCACAAACAGATCGCATCTGAGTGAGAACGACACGGAGATCGGCCAGAGATGCAACACTCGAGGGAGCAGCCACAGCAGCAAGAACCCGGACACCCGTCAGATGTGATCGGGAACGAGAACGGGAGCGACCACGGGGCAATTCATGTTCAGCAGGTCTTTTGGCGCGTCGGTCACGTGATCGGAAGTCACGTGATTCGGCATTTTCATCCTCCCCCATATTCACATCATCGGCCCAGTGAATTGGAGAGGCAGGAGCGGAGAATGGAAGCTGTGGAGCGGAATTTTCAACAGAGGAGGCACGGGGGTGCGAACGGGCCTCAAAAATCACGGTGCCACCAGAAAGTCCATCAGGGGGCACAGCGGGGGGTGCGGCGGGCGGCGCGGCATGCGGCGCATCAGGCGGCTGCGCATGCGGAGCGCTGGGAGGCGGCATTGATTTTTGAGAGAGAGAGAGAGAGAGAGAGAGAGAGAGAGAGATAGAGACAGAGAGAGAGAGAGAGAGAGAGATTTTTTTTTTTTTTGAACCTCATAATATGTATTTATTGTCCAACCAATACATATCACCCGCTGGTGCAAAATCCAAATACAAGTGTAAAAATACACGTAAATTGGCAGCACATGGGGAGCCGTGCGAGCCGTAGGAAAAGTAAAATGTTTCAAAACACTAAGGCATATCCAAATCAACAAAAGCAGACAAGATACAATCAGGAGCTGGAGACAAAACTAACTCATAACCAAGACAGTTTGACCAAATGCGGTTAAGTGCACGAAGAACAAGAACCCACTGGGAAAAAGCAGGGGAAGGATAAAAAGGCCGTGGTGAAAGCATATCAATTGCAATGTCAAGAGGTAGGCGGGGATCGTCAGGCGGGCCTAAATCAAAACTAGCAGACAAACTAGCACGCAAATGTAGACACACAGAGACATGGGCACGCGACACTTCAGGGGCATCATGACAGTTCCTACAATAAGGTCGGGGGTTTGGAAACAGGCGGCCAAGCCGATTTTGTCAGGGGAGATGGCCGAGTCGGTCTAAGGCGCCACGTTAAGGCCGTGGTTTCTTCGGAAGCGTGGGTTCGAATCCCACTCTCCTCACGACATCAGATTTATTATTACTGTTTACTTCTCCCGAATTAGCGAGAGATACTTGAATATGAAACGTGCCTGACACGACAGCTTGAACTATTCACGCTCTAATGAAACGTTCATGCGGTTGGAAAGCTGATGGGAAGTGCGCAAATTATCTTTTAACGGGCACTCCTCCGCTAAAAAAACTTCCTCTGCAATCTCAGCTTTCAGCTTCTGGACATGCACATAATGAAATTAGCTACTCCAGTCTTCATCTACTACGGACACCGCGGGGACATAACCTTACCAGAGAGTCTGGGACAAGCTCATACGTAATCATACATTAATTACATGAGAGAACTGGCATTCTAAGTATTGCTCATGAAGACATCCTCTTGTACTCATTGGAGTCTTGTTGAGCTCTGGGAGTGAGTGATCACGCGTTTGAGAAAGAATGTGATGCTAATCAGTTTGCTGCAGACAATTATATCATACTTCAGTACATCTCGCATATATACCTATTTCTCATTGAGAACATGTTAGCGTAGACAAGATTAGAGCTAATCTTCATGTTCTGCTCACAATGATTATTGTGAACGATCTCTGGGATCTATATCTCTCTATTCCTATAAATCTACAGTCCCAGGATAATTAAAACAGCTGAAGGGACAGTATATTTGAATTGTTTGCACCAAACAAAGAGCCTCAGGCAGCAGCATGAGGTGCAAGACCTCAGGATTACCTCTCACGTACACAGAACAGTCCAAGCTATGGGCAGAAGCATATGGTGCAAATTTGGAGACCGAGTTCAAGCCACTACCCCTCTGCACTGTCGATGACCACAACCTGTGAATGGCGAAACATGTCCGCAACAAAATAAGGAGCACAATAATGACAGTCAGAGAGAACATAAATACAGGACCTTGTTGGGACTGCTACATTCGAGAGTGGTTTTACTAGCTGTCCAAGGAAGTGCGGATTCATTAAACAAACCATAGGACGTACTACCACTTCAACTGGTCAGACTGCAAAGAACTTGGAAAGCTCAAGAGTCCCTTGCTTGTCTCAATCTACATCACCGTCTGCGAACAGAACCTCGAGCCCCACAATGGTGTGGACGTACACCTGAACAGTTGAGGCTCATTCCAGACTGCTCTTCTAGTACATCGACCATACTTTGACATAAGAGAAACTGAGTTCAACATATTGCATTAAAGAATGAGCGATGGTTGGGTCAATAAGATTACCTTGAAATATCAATATTAATCATGTCAAATGTGATTATTTTCATCCTTTTCTTGGACTTTGCTTTTTTTCCTTTGCTAAGCTAAATAGTTACCTCATGAAGTTTTTTCGTGCAGTTTGTCAAGATGTCGTATTAATACAAAGACAGAGACTAGAAGACATATCTTTGAGTGGAAGTAGAATTGAATCAAAGCTTGATGGGGGTGACTGCAGATGGATCCACTTATTCCAGTCCACAATTTAATCGGATCCAGATTATGGGACAGGAAACTGTAGACAAAGACACCCGTCCATGCGATCTTATGCATCGAACAAAATTGTAATTGTGTTTCCCGTTATCAGATTTGCTGCATCTGCGCAGCAAAGATTCCGTGTTGTGAAAAGACAATCCCGAAAACGTCAAAAAGAGAGCACGAAATCCGACCATGCCCACATACAACAACAACCAAATGACTCGATCTATCGTCATCCGTACTGAACCACTCACTCGCGAAGCGTACGTGTTAGAACCACCTTTTGCAATGTTGCACAGTTGCTTATCTCAAGTTCTTGCAGGTTCGCAGAGTTTGGCCATGTTATCGAAGCTGGAGGTGCTGGAGGCGCATCTGCAAATCAAGGGTAGGTCGATTTGGGTCAGAGACATGGAAAGAGGCCGTACCTAAGAATTACCCGCTCATCTCTCACAGGACTGCAACGCGATTCAACTTTCTCGCACCTCTCGTGAGTGTGATATTAGCTTCAACTTTGAGAGAGAGTCTCTTATCTTTGATATTTCAGGTCAACCTGAGAGCACGGAGAGACACATCAAACTCCTTCAACGAGTTCCCACCTGATCGTCTCCGGGATCCTCCAGCACGCGAAAACGTTTGCGTTTTCAAAGTGCGACCGCGAAGCATGCCTTTCCAAGTCAAGTGCGTCATAGAGTACAACAATGTCCCTCGTTGTAACCTGACAAAAATCGCTTTTTCTCACTACACAGACTTCTCGAGCGACACAAGTACTCCACCCAACTCTTCTGCCCCATGGGCGCCGACCCAACTTTCCGCTACCTCGTCATCGTCTCCAAAGCAATCCCATACTCACCACAACACACCACGACATTCTACCCTCCCGATCCACACTCCATCCGCGCCTTCATCGCGACCGCAAACCAAGCGATTTCGTACCATCCAGGCACGTGGCATCACCCGTTGATCAGTCTCGGGTCTGCAAATTCGTCTGCATCGGCTACGGAAGTGATGCAGGATTTCTTGTGCGTTGTGTTTGAGAGAAGAGTCAACCAGGCTCTGGACGACGAGGACACCGAGGAGATCTTCTTTGTGCAGCCCGGGATGGAGGACGACGATGGGATTTTGGTTTACTATGATGAGAGGGAGGGGAAGGGTGTTTCATTATTCGAACTGGCCAAACTCTGATGGTTTTGTTCTACGAATAGTGTCTTTTTTTATTATTAATAATAATCACTTTACATTTCATGGTGCCGGACAAGCGAAACACCATTCGGAAATGGAAATTTGATAGCGTTGCTATTCGAGTGGCTCATAGAATATCAGAGCATTATGGCTCGTTTATGGAGAGCAGAAAAGCAACATGTCATTGTCCCAGCAACAAAAACTGCACAGAAATCCAGCACCGTACGGATGGACAACAAGGAATGCAAAGTCTACAAGCTCCCAAAAGTCAAACCACTTTCGGTCCCGACTCTCGCTTATTTCAGCAGCCTGGAAAGAATGTCGAAGACGGCTTTAACCCATATAACGGTCAGCTATCCACCAAACGCGAGCAGTGATGAAAATACCTCCACCGACAACGACGAACACGATGAAGCCCAAGAGAATTGGACCTACGGGGTACTTTTGCTTCTCAGGTTTCTGGAGAGATGAATAATTGGGTGAATGTGAGTGTGACAGCAACCCCATCAAAATGAATTACCAGTGTAGACTTGACATTTCCGCGCTTGTGGATGTTCTCTGCATAAATCTGGTTTCGCTGTCTGATAGCCGGAGAGGATGCCTATCGATGCATGCCATTCAGAAAGCTGTTCAAAACGTACTGCAAATCCCAGATTCACACAAACCATTTTGGTTGGAACACACGTGGCAGCCACTTGCCGACAGCTGGTTGGCTGGTGTTTTCTTAATTTCTGAGGATTATTTTTAAGAAATGGCAATCAATGCACTGATGGACAGCGTTCAGCTACCGGGTATGTTTGGATACTCTAACGCCAATTCTCAACCCAGTACTTTATTTTTTATTCATCTTGCTCTTAAAAAACGCGCTCTGTCTGGCGCGTCTCCACCAGCCAAACATAAGTGGGTGAGCGAGCGTTGGCACCGAGATATGTAGATCGCATCTTTGATGGGGATTTTCGGCTGATCTTGTTGCTATCTGTCTGTCTTCTGCTTCCGCTCTTTGCTGCTCACATTCTCTGCTTCTTTATCCTACGCTGTTAGCAAGCCAATCATTTGGATCAACAACCAAGCAACCCAATCAGCAATGGCGGACCCTAACATCCCGCCTCCTTCTCCCACCGTATTCAACGGGACCCTTCCTTTGATCACCTCTGCACCAATCTCTAATTCATCTGCTAACGGTACCTGGTCCTCAAATTACACAACAACACTCGGCTCCGTCCAAACGACAACATATCTCGGTGCCGCGCTGCCGAGTGGTTCGTCCATCACTCAAGACAACGATATTGCGGCCTTCATACAGTCACCCAAGGGCACACTCACACTCACGATCGGCGGAGCTGTGCTTCTCGTCGCATTCGTATGGCTGTTGTGCTGGGGCGTGATCCTCGTCAATCGGAGGAAGCAGGCTCGTGCAGACCTCAAAAAAGACAAAGGCGTCGGTGCGGCACTTTTGGATGAAGAGGCGGGTGGTGCGAAGACACTCAGTGGAGATGAAAGTGGTGCGGACGGCGGCGTTGACGCCGCGTTCCTGAAATCGTCGGACGATGACGGAGGAAATGTTTGGGCGGAACCGTCGATGCAAAACACCCAGCCGGTTTATTATTACCCTGAAGCCGCAGCGACCGCTGGAACGTTTGTGATGGCGGATTGTCAAGGTGGTTACGATCCGACTCAACCGTTCGTCGCCACTACCGCCATGGTCCCGGTGACCATTTATCAACCGTACGGTGGCCCCGCCACAGCCGTATACGATCCACAGCCCGGCGCATACGATCCCAACATGTCTCCTTACGCCCAGCATCAAGGGATCTACCATAACGCGCAGTACTATGCCGTTGCAGCACAGTCGCCTCCGCAACAATATGTTACAATGCAGTCCCCGGAACCTTACCCAGGTGTTCCAACAACCTACATCCAGATGCCCACCCAAAGCATCTCAGACGCCGGCACCATGGTCGCCACGACGCCCTCGGCGCCTGGATCGCAGACGATCCCCGACGGAACCACCGCCGTCAACTCCTCTGACCCCACCGCATCTTCCGCCGGGATCACCGCCTCCGCAAACAGCAGCATCGCACCTAGCACCACCGCCGTCGCCGAGCGTCGAGCCTCGCGCACCAACACCGGCATGAAGATCCCGGGACTCACGATCCCGGTGTACAGCGCCGCGCCAGCAACCGAGCTCGTCGACCCCAACTCGATCACGCCTCCGGACGCAGACTCCCAACGCCACATGTCGCTCTACACCACGACCCTGGCATCCGAGAGCCGACAACGCATGGCGTCACGGTCACGACTCCAAGACCACAGCGACGCGGACACACCGGGGGCAGCGACGAGCCACGACGCGGTGTCGTCGCTCATGAGGGTGTACGATAACATGACCTCGGTCGCGGACGAATCCGTCCGCGCGCCGACCCTGACGCCCCCGCCATCAAGCACGGCCACGCCGCCGTCGAACGAGCAGCCGAGTTCGGCGATGGAGGGGACGAGTTACTTTGAGGATACGGTCGGAGCGACGAGGGCGAGCTCGCCGGCTTCGGAGGGGGATAATAACCCGCCCTCGGAAACGTCGAGAGATCCGACGCCGACACCGGCCGCTGCGAATGCGGAGTGGAAGGAACCGAGTCCGGCGGTGAGGAGAAGCGTGTGGGGTATGCCGTTCTTGCCAAAGTAGTTTTTTTCGATGCAGTGTGGTTTTTGAGCTTGCTTCTTTTGCTTATTCGCAAGGGAATTAGCTTGTGAACGTGATCTGTTTTGATCTTCACTACTGTTTCTTGGCGCAGGTTAGTCGGTTTTGATTTTGGATTGTTCCGGAAGCACATTCTCTATAACTTTCTTCAAATTGGACACTCTTTCTTTCTCTTCTTTCTTCTTTGTTTGCTTGGGGCTGTTTCACACATATTCTTTATTCAGATTTGCTTTACTTTTGGATGTGGTTGTGCAATGAACACACATTTATTTTTGTTTTTGTTTGGCCTCACCACCTTTGAGAAAGGAACACCCACAGTGTACATATGTGGTGAGGCAACCAAGTTTGGCTTGAGGATGTGTTCACAGATTTGCCTTAATCCATGTTATTTTTGAATACGCCAGAGACTGTTTTTGATCTGAATTCGCTTGGTGGGCCAGGGCCGACAAGTTTTTGAGCTTTTGTGACAGTTCAATTTAAAAAAAGCATAGTTAACTAAGGAACCGCGAATTGGATATTAGCAATGAACCACGTTCGGTACTCAGAAGGTGAAGCTTGAATCTCCCAACTTCATTGCAGCCTACGCTTTGTGGATGGTGGGATATTCTCAGAACATTGACTTGAGTGTCAACTGTTATTTAGGAGGTTCATATATATAGTGTCAATGCCATCCACTCAGCCTGCGCAAAAGTACAATATGAGAAACTATTGAGAAGATTATGGAACTTCAAGCTCTCACAGCAGACCCACATCCAGGAAAGCTTAGAAAGTAGATCCTAATTATTGAATATTCCTTAAGTTGACAAAATGCTGCTGTCATTTAGAATTGTCCCAAAATGCCTTCGTGTGCTTGCCAAACGTTTTAAAAGGGACACAGCACCAGCACTCTCTGAGTCAGCAGCAAATCACTTCCAACTACTTGCAGTGTCTTTCAACAGCACACTCAATGGTTGAATCCAGTTACACATGAAATGGAGAAGGAGCAGCATCATCTCTTAGATGCACATACACCGGGAACTCGGGTCTCGCTTCTCACAAACACATTTGAATTTCTTGCTACAACAAATGCTCCACCTTCAAGACGTGTTCTTTGGCTTCAAGGTTGTACTGGTGTTGGCAAGTCTATCATTGCTTCACTAGCTGCAGATGAGTTGTGTTCTTGGAACCTCCTTGGAGCATCTTTCTTTGCAAAGCACGATAATGTTCAAAAGAACAGTCTGATCAATCTCATTATAACTCTTGCTTTTGGGCTGCAATTGGTCATCTACTTTTGCAGGCAAACTGTTAAAAACTAGCATATCAGACTGTTTGCTATATGGGTTATCCTTTGGGTTGTCTTTTTTCTCTTTGACCTGAGAGTTTTTTTGTCAATCCCTCTTCATTCTTATTTATGGACTTGTATTTCATGTATTTATATCCATGTTTGGCAGGTCCTGTATGGAGTGATCTCGGCATTTAGTGGGGAATGTGGTGTGGCTTGGTCCTTTGAGTTGATGTGACCAATGTCTTTGACCACAGGTATGCCCACACGCACTGTTCACTTGAATATAGGAGTTGAAGTGACCAATGTCTTTGACCACAGCATTCCCTGGTTGCCTGACCAGCTTGGGTGTAGTGTACAGCCTGTCGGACTATTAGGCATATACACACCTGGGAGAACAGGTACTGGGCCAAGAGACGGAACCTGGAGCTGTTGTGCTAGCTATAGTACAGCTAAACACGCCCTACCGCTGCCAGGAGAAGCCCTTGGTTTTTAACACAAACTTCTCACTACCAACAAAATCCAGATCTTCTCAAAATCCAGATCTTCTCAAAAGATCAATACGCAAAGTTTTGAAAACTTTACTTCTGGAACCTCTGAAAGCTCTTCGGCATTCAGAATCTTCTGAACTGCCAGAAGTGCTAAGTGATTGATGCTTGAATGTGCCAACGAAGGTTACCGGAGTGCAATCCTTCAAGTATTGTCAGTCTACTGACAAAAGTTCCGATCAAAAGTCAAGATCTTTATTACTTCACACCATGAGGATGACATTGTCAAAGCATTTGCTTCTCTTGAACCCAAATATCTTCAAGCAAGTAATGAGCAGAATCAACAGATGTATTCGCATATGCAGAACAGTTTCTTGAGAGCCACTCCACTTTGGATTATGAACGTTATAGGATTCTATTACTACAGTCACTTTAACAACCATTCACAGAACACACTACAGCATAAGTAGATAGACTGGAGGCGTCCAGGAGTTCTCAATGCGGGATGCAGAGAGACCTGTTGGTTATAATTGTTTAAGCTGACAACAATCAATTGCTCGGGAAGAGTAATATGTTTTCATGATGATGGAAATGTGTACTTACATGTCTTCTAATTTGTTACCAAATATGGTAATATTTCATTCATACATTGTAAAGGATCACACGTGAGGTCCCAGGTTCGATTCTCGCCAATGGCAGCGCTTGGGATCGGTACGAGCCAGCTTTATCGGAATGGTGCTACGGTCGCTACTTCTAACCTGTCTCTCACTTCCGCTTGCCGCATCAGTCGTCATGCTCTTCATACTTCACCAAACCTCCCAATCATCGATCTTTCAGATCCCTTGTCATCATCCACCAAGTCGAAGCTCCACGCTGCTGCTCAAAAGTTTGGTGCTTTCTATGTGACGTACAAAACACACGCCTGGCCACTGTCAAACCTTCCACTATCGCCAATGCAGGCCGCTGATACTCTTTTTGCCCTTCCATCGGAATTAAAGCTACGTAACGCTGTCGACAGTGGGGGTAGTGGGTTCACCCGTGGATACGTCGGAGTGGGAGAGGAGTCTGGCTCCGAGGTTCTCGAGTGGAAGGAAGCGTTCAGTTACGGCTACGAGTGGGCAAACACAAATCAATCGTGGACCAACTCGTTGGAAGGCGATAACGTGTGGCCGGAGAAAATGTTTGGGGTCAAGGAGACGCTGTTGGGGATCCAGAGTGCAATGGTAGGTGTTGCGTTGACACTCTGCGGGAATTTGCATCCATCCATGAAATACGAAGGGGACGCTCGAGCTACGGGTGAAGCGATCTCGTTCACGAGAGTGTTTAGATACTACCCTCTCCCTCCCGAATTATTATCCAAACCAAACGCCGCGACAGGTTCCAGCGTACACACTGATTGGGGAGCACTCACAGTGATATACCAGGACGAAAATCGATCTCACAACGATTGTCTACAAATGCTCCACAAAGACGATACCCATGGAGAGAAGTGGATTTCTGCGCCAGCCATAGAGCGAACTTTTTTCGTCAACGTTGGGGACTACACCTCGCTTTTGTCAAAGGGCCAGTTCCATTCTCCACTACACAGGGTGCTCCCTCCGCCGGCAGGATCTTCTCCACGTACCAGTTACGTTATGTTTTACTATCCTGCATTTAATACTCCGGTGCCCGAGACTGAGGTTGCCGAGGGGAGGAGAATGAGTTTGTTGGAGGATCAGAGGGTGGGAGCGGGATCCAGCGGTAATGGAAAGAGCGCGAGAACGTTTGGGGAGTACATTACAATGAAATGGAGCGAGGTGTACCGCCCTCGCACCGAGTAGAACATCTATTTGTTGAAAATGCATTCAATCAGATAATGTGTCAAATTTTGCAGCTGCCCATCGAAATCAAAAACGTGTAGGAATACCCTCGACCATCGACCCTCGACCCTGAGCATTGCTGTCGAGGCTCAAAGCGTTGCATTGCGGTGCCGGTCAATTCGGGAGACTCTTTTTCTGTTACTGAATCTACTCGCATCTGGAGAGCTTGTGTCATTGCACAAACCATATCTCACTTCCGACCTCAGCACACCAAGTCCTGAGTCATGTCGTCCGAAGGAGGAGTTATGAACAATCCTTTGGCGGCCATTATCGCCTACTGCATGTCATCCATCCTCATGACAGTCACGAACAAGCTCGTGCTTGACAACTTCAAGTTTAGAATGAACTTTATGTTACTCTGCATCCAGGTAAGGCCATTCAGTATCGACGAGTTGCATGAATTCGTGTTTCCTGTTTTAATCAACAACCAGTCCCTCGTCGCAGTCGTACTTTTGGAAGTGTTCGTTAAGCTTGGTCTCGTCACGCGAAGACCATATCGCAACTCCGCGGCTCGTCAATGTATGACCGATGATAATTTCCGCTTTCATTTTGATTAACTTCCAGCTAATGAATGAAAATTCTTTTCCTCAGGGTTTATCGTCTCGTTGGCATTGGTCGCTATGATTTACACGGGTTCGAAAGCGCTCCAGTATCTCTCAATCCCAGTTTTCACCATCTTCAAAAACCTCACCATTATCCTGATCGCGTACGGCGAGCTTTTGTATTTCGGGGGATCTCCAGTGACACCGCTGATTTTCGGCTCGTTCTGCTTGATGGTCACCTCCTCCCTCATTGCTGGTATGAGCAAAGTTCCCATTCTCTTCTGAGGTAAATTTAACAATGTTTTGAAGGGTGGGCTGACATCAGCGCTGGTAAGATCTACAAAGACGGGGGGGACGCCGTCCCGTTCACCGTGAGCTACGGCTGGATGGTCGCCAACTGCTTCGCCTCGGCCTTCAACGCCCTGATCATCCGATGGAAGATCAAAGAGGTCGGCTTCAAAGATTTCGACACTGTGTTCTACAACAATCTGCTCTCGATCCCGATCCTGTTGTTCGCGAGCCTGTTGACCGAGGGGAGGGAATTTGCCATCATCCGGAAACGATACTCGGCTGAGAACGACGAGGGCGGCGCGGGTTTGACGGCATTGTTGATTGGGATTGCGGTCAGTGGGGTTTCTGGTTTCGCTATTAGTTACGGAAGTACGTGGTGCGTTCGTGTGACGTCGTCAACGACATACAGGTAAATGCTATTGATGAAACAAAATTTTTCTGAATGGGCAGAGGTCTGATATTTATCCCCGTTCGCAGTATGGTTGGTGCGCTTAATAAATTGCCGATAGCTGTAGCCGGGATGGTGTTTTTCGATGCCCCTATCACTTTTGGAAGCGTTTCAAGCGTCTTGATTGGTAAAGTTGTTCATCGACCTCAATACCATTCATCTCTTACCACTTTCTTTTAAACGCTGCAGCATTTTTCGCCGGCATTGCTTACACGATCGCAAAGAACAGGCAAAAGGCTGAGTCGATGGCATCCCAGCGTACATCGATACTTCCATTGAGTGCAGCGGACACTTATAAGGACAACTCAATCGCATCAACTCGTGAAGAGTTTGAAAAGGGAATGCAAACGACCGATGGGCTGTTGAAGAACGGGGAGGTACTGTTTGATGCAGACAGTGGAACGAATGGGCGGAGATGAACTTTTTGTTGAAGCGATCTTTAGACGTCAAATATATAGCATTTGGGAAAACATTCACCATTTTTCGAGACGCTAAGCCAAGAAACTCATCGGCAAAGATGGATCATAAAGCAGCGGTCAAGCTCGACAAGTTTTCCGTGCTTCTTTGTTGCGATCTAGTAAAGTTGAATGGCTGATAGTCACCGGAGTAAATCACTGTGCGCACTTCATGCGGATCCTGCTCCTCATACTTGAAGTTCCCTCCCTCAATCTCAACTCCACCCCTCTTCAGATGCCACTGCACCGTGTGATCCCCGATGGTGGTCATGATCGCATGCATCCGAAACATCAATCTCACCGCATCGCCGAATCCATGTGTAATCCTCAACACATCTATCCCTCAATGTCGTTTGTCAACGCACAGCCTTCCAGAATTCACAAACGCCCTCGAACCGCCGTTTTCGCGAATAAATTTTCGAAGCGCTTCTGGGCACGAGGGATAGCGCTCCACGTCGAGGAGTCCGTCGATAGGCGGCGCGAACCGTCCGCAACCGATCACCTCGCCCTCGTAAGTCACGATGCACCAGATCGAGACGGCGTCGTAGTCGTCCATGAGCATCCCGTTCTCAACGCGAAGATGAGCGGGGTTATTTCCAGGACGCCAGCCGTGCTCTTCGACATAGATTTTGACGAGGAGCCGTCGGGCATTGTCGATTTGTGGTGGGAGTTTGGTGTGCATTGGGCCGATCACACCGTGTGCATTGTAGCGACTTGAAGTTGCTGTGATGGTTGGGAACATGAGTGGATTGGAATGCACATTGCATGACCTCGGAAGAAAAAGATCACCTCAGAGACAACTTAAATTTGATGTTCTCGGACTTCTGGTGGAAATCAGCGTGTTAGTGAGAGTTTGCCGTCCGAAGAAGATGAATTGGGTAATAATTGCCACTGTTAAGATGGTATTCAGTAGTTAAAGGTTTTCCTGTTGGGACCAAAAGCAGAGAGAACAAACAACGAAAAATCCCACCTGGGAAGCCATTGAAAATTTGCGGAGTCGGACATCCATTGTCAGAAGAGTTTTTAAGATAGAGCAAGCCTGAACCTTGTTGTGCAGGTGGTGGTTAAGACGCAAAGAACAACGAGTGCTCCGCTGGTCCAAGTATTAGATTGCTAGATTGTCTAGTAAATCAAGCATTCCACCATGTCCTCAGCGACGCACTCCTGTTGAAAAAAGAAATCTTGACAAAAAGTAATCGTTACTTTTTTCGTTTCTGTCATCCGAATAACGTCGCGATGGTAAAGGTAGATCACAATAACAGCACAACGGCGACAGAAGTGCAATATGGCCGTCGCATTGCGTTCGTGAGACCTACATCAACCATTTCGTTGATGCCATGCCCATACCAGGGTAAAACCGTCGCCAACCGTGCCGAGCGACAATCCAAGCATTCTTGGTACAGTTTCGGGTATGGCTCAGGTCTGGAACATTCGAATGAATACCCGCTTCATTTTGAAAACCATCTTCTCCTGATTCACCAGTTCCAGCCAATTTGCGTCGGATCAGTCGATCCTAACTCCGACATGGCGAATATTCGCGTGCCGACAAATACTCAAAAGTGCATAGGTGCAGGTTGGTGCTGTATTAGAGAGTTGAGTGCTTCCTATCTCATTGAAGTCTTAGGAGGAAAGCACAATGACATGGATGATGTCGGAAAGGACTCATATCATCACACATTCTTTGAGATGCTGGGTAATTGGTCATTTGGGGACTATTTCAAGGTTTATCCTCGCGCAAATGATTTGACGTTCGCTCATCATTGCTGCACATCTAGAAAGAGGGATTTCAATGGCATGGGAGCTGTTAACAGAAGTTTACAAACTTCCTGAAGAGCGAATCTACATCACCTACTTTGGCGGTGATGAACAGCTTTGTCTCGGTCCCGACATCAAAGCGCGGGATATCTAGCCTGAATGTTGGAGTGCATCCATCTCGTCTACTTTCGTTTGGTGCAAGATACAACTTTCGGGGTAAGTGTTTTTCTTATCTATAGTTTGTTGTCTTCCAACCGCCCAGAGAGGTGGTTCGGGTTCATGTGGTGGATCCAGCAAGATTCATTCGATCGAATCGGCGATATCAATGCATCTCAACTCGTCAAGATGACCCCAACGTCGTCGAAATCTGGAACCTCGTAGTCACTGAATACAACAGCCAACCCAATGGTCCGATCAAGCCCCTTCCGCAAAAGCACGACACCGGAATGGGCTTCGAGCGCATTGTCTCCGTGTTGCAGAACAAGAGCTCCAACTACTACTCCGACATTTTTACACCCATCTTGGAAGCGATCCCATGTTGTGGCGGGAGTAAAGCTTTACGAAGGCAAGGTCGGAGAGGAGGATATTGATGGGATCGATACAGCGTACATGGTGGTCGCAGATCACATCCGAACACTGACTTTCGCGATAAGCAACAGCGTGATTGATGGAAGGGGCTACGTTCTGCGACAGTGCAGCAAAGCTTAACTTCCCAATCAGAAGCTTCTTTTTTTCGCTGGTGGACACTTTGGTCAAACAAATTGTATACAACTTTAAGACATATCGGTCTGACTTCAATGCTGGGCCTATTCTTCCCAGAAAATACACAGCGGCTCGATGAGCTTAAGTCAATCCTGAATAAGGTGGAGCAATAGATCAAGAAGCAAACATTCTGAAACATGAGATCTAGAGAGAGTTGCAGCGCAGCAGCGCAACACTGCTTGCAGGAGCGATAAAACAAACGTCCAAGACAATACTGCAGAAGCCTCAAGATTGACGAAATAGGGAAGCATGGAGGAGCAATTGCTAGCGCATGAGGGTGTGCAGATGCAAGGGGAGCAAAGCTAGCAGCTATAGAACCATAGGCAGATGAGGCTACTTGGTGAAAGTGATTTGCGATAACATCAGAAGGTTTGGGAACTACAACATTTGCAGCCGGAAAGAGGAAGTGATTGTTGAAAGGGACAGGAGAACAACGAAAGTGCTTTCCCTGGTGAAGAAAGAATGACAACATAGAGTGAACCATATCAGGGGCATCATCATCCAGCCAAAGTTGAAACATCTGAAACTGCAGATATTGAAGCCGAAACTGAAGGTCAGGAAACTTAAAAAACAGTAAAACCCCAGCAATTGAAGTGGAAAATGAAAGGCGAAGAAATCGACACAAACATTGGTGAATAAAAGTCCGAACTGGTTTGCAAACAGCAACAGAGGGAAGAATAAAATATAAACCAAATTCAAGCGTAGGTCGAATAAAAGACAAAAACAAATGACGAACCACAACCAGAGAATGAGAACCAAACATCCTTGAAAAAGAAAGCAAAGCAAAAGAAGCTGCGCGCGCTTTGGCAAGTCGATGGGAAATAGTCAGTGAAACATCAAATCCAGTATCTCCAAAAAAGCAACCCAGATAACGAAATGAAGGCTTGACAGGCAGAGTTTGACCATGAAGAAGCAAAGGCGAATGAGCAGGAATAGGAATTTTTGTGAGAATCACAGACTTCAAAGGAGCAAAAGAAAAACCACGAGCTTGGGCAAACTGGTCACAAACAGAGAGAAGAACCTGCATAGCATCCAAAGTAATTGCAAACAAGGCCAAATCATCTGCAAATAAAAAAGAATTATATCGTGGTTTGGCAGGATGAAAGAGTGTTACAGGTGGGGCAAATGGTCGGAGGAGCCCAGGTAGAGGATCAAGAAAAGTGATATAGAGAAGTGGACTGAGAACAGAACCTTG
This sequence comes from Cladochytrium replicatum, assembly GCA_025526935.1. Lineage (NCBI taxonomy): Eukaryota > Fungi > Chytridiomycota > Chytridiomycetes > Cladochytriales > Cladochytriaceae > Cladochytrium > Cladochytrium replicatum. The sequence continues at coordinate 18,920 of JAHLKD010000111.1, forward strand.
AAACAAACCTCTAAACAAATCAAAAGCATCTGAAAAACAATTTGCAACAACCACTCTGGAAGAACAAAAATCAAACAGAGACTTCAAAACAAAAACAAATGGCAACGGTACTCCCCTAGAAAGAAGCTCAGCCCAAAGAATTGCACGATTTGTGGTGTCATAAGCTGCTTGAATATCTAAAAAACCAGCAACCCAAGGAACCTTGGCATTAGACGCACGGGAGATACATGCCTGAAGACCAAAAACACATTCCATTCCCGAGCGGTGTGACTGAAATCCCGCTTGGGCAGCATCAAGTGGGCGTTGAGACGTGATAGCAGAATAAAGATGTGGCAACAAAGCTCGCTCAAAAATTTTTCGGGCCACACACGAAAGAGTAATTGGGCGATAATTAGTAATATCACCAAGCGTACCACGTTTCTTCCAAACTGGGTGTAAAAGCCCAAGATTCCATGAAGTGGGTGTAAGACTACTGCGAAAAATGGACTGAGAAAGTTGCAAGAACAATGGAGCAAGAATAGCTGAAATTGGGCGATAAAGTTCTGCAGGCAGACGATCATGATGCGGGGCAGACTCCAAAGGGCAGTCCCTAATAGCTAGAACAAAAGCTTCAACATCCAATGGCAGCTGAAAATCACACAGAACAATTGAAGGTGAAACTGGGTCAGCAGCTTGAGCATTGTAGACACTAGCAAAATGATCAGAATATTTGGCTAAAGACTGAGGATCAAAGTCTAAACCATTAGCTGAAGTACGAAAGTTAGCACAGCGCCGAGCATGAGACACATGTTTCAGAAGAGAAGGCACTGATGAAGAACTAGGGTCATCAAAAAAATTGGCATTTGTCTTACTCCTGTGTGATCTCAGAGCTGATTTGAATGCTTTGTGACTATCACATTGGCGAGTTCTTAGAAAAGGAAGAAGAGGGTCAGAAGAATTGTGGTGAAAGAGGGGATAATAGTCACGGAATGCTGAACGAGCCTTACTACGCAACAAAGCAATCTCAGGGGGTAAAGGAGTGGTCGCTGGTAAGGTTCGGCGGGTCCGGGTCGGGTCCGGGTTTCAGTGGCGACCCGCACCAAACCCTTTGGGTCGGGTCGTGTTTGTCTGGGGACCCGCAGGGTCACTGACGGGTACAAAGGGAATACCCGGACCCAAAGTGGTTGAAACCCGTACCCGACCCTGACCCGCCGGGTTTTTGCTGCCCAGGAGAGGATTGATTGAATTTTGAGTTAGACCACGGATATTTACATGAACACTTTGTGTCTGTGTGGACAGTGTGTATTTTAGAAACACTATCGTTAAAAGAAACAAAACTCCACTGAGCAATCACAAGTTGATAGGTGGAACAGCCCAAATCAGCTTCTGTATCTGGTTCATATCGTCAGAGTCCCATCCACCACTGGTTACGTCCTTCGCCAACCCAGTCCTGATGAACCGATCAATGTCGTCATTTGAAAGCATGAAATCCTTGGCTAAACCTGTCTTCCAAGGTTTCCAATCCACCTCAGGGAGCGTTATGGACGAAAGATGCCCGATGTATGCCGTCCAGAACCTTAGCCACTCAGAAGGATATGCATCCACTAATGCCCTGAACATGCGATAGATAGTGGCAGACGTACTTAGCGAATTATTGTGCCGTATCCAGTTTCCGAGCAAAATGTGCACCCTAAGAAGAGTAAGGCTGCTCCGAGAACTGCTACTTGAAGTTGATATTCGGCTTGAGCGGTCGTCTGATTCAACAAATATGGGCCGTAAAAACTCATTTCGGGAGAGGACTTCGTAGTTTACATTGACGTACTTGATTGATGGTGGAAGAGACGGCAATTTAAGGTCATAAATAACCTCATTGATCTTATGCATCTGGAAGCAGATACCCTGGATGACCTCTTTCACCAAAAGGATAGCCGTACGACGATGCTGCTGCAGGCTAAGCAATGCAAGGGAACTCGTTGGAGAACTGGTTCGATGTACCTTCGGAATTCTACCAATCCCCTTGATAGCCGACGATATGCTTATTAGGCCGCCTGTTGATGTTGGTGCTGCAGGTGCTGCAGCTTCTGAATGACCAGCCTGTCGTTTCAGAGCAGCAAGCTCTCCCTCCAGGGCGGTCACACGTGATTTCCATTGTGAAATCTCCTGGGAAGTTGCCTGCTTCTCCCTTTCCATTGCAGCGGTGATCTCCCTGAATCTTGCTAGCTCTTCGTGCTCGCCGTGCTGAATCAATGCACCCGCCCTGCCCAATTCATCAATGAGAGCCTTCTCTCGCACTTCTGCTGCGATGCGGGTCCTTCTCTCGTTCATTGCAGTCTCTTCAAGATCTTTTGTCATGTTCAACAGTCGTTCTGACTGTTTGAGGACCTGTTTTGTCCTTTCACGGTCCTCATCTGCTCGTTTGATGGTCGCTTGGAACTCGTCAACCTTTGCAGTGACGGGCATTCCTCTGTAAATGCCGTACTTGTGTCCCTGCCGCCTGTAAAAGTCCAGAAATGTTGTTTCCTTCTGAAAGGAAGAGCTTTTCAAGCACTCCATACGATAGGCGTTTGCTGCTGTTATGAACTCCGTTCGTCCACTGCATTCATCGTGAATTTCGTTCAGGGCTTGACGAACTAGCTTGCTGTCAGAGTTAAGTCGGTCGATCAACCCTTGAAGAACAAATCTTGGGCCGCATTCATCACGATTTGTTTGACAGTTGCTGAGGAAGTCCTCCGAGTCGTAGCTGTGGCCGCTCGCTTTGAATTTTCGATACCAAAGTCGTATGTCTGAAGCAGGACAGAGTCCGTCGATGAGCAAATAGTCAGCATCCCCTTTAGTACCACGTCGCGCCGGTTTCTTTGAGGGAGCTGTCGATTTGACATCTGTCGATTTGACATCAAGGCCAACTTCTGCTTCTTCCACTTCAGAACCCGATGCCAGAGATGTTTCAGGTGCAGTCACAGGTTCTGCACTTGATTCTCTTTCAGATGATGGTCTGGATTGTTTTAACGCTCGCTTCTTTGTAGTTCGAGGCATGGTGTTTGTACTGTTTGTCGTGGGAAGATACTGGCCCGGTGTTCTTAGCCGGAATGTTACAGGAATGTATGCTATAATACTTCCCTGACACTATAGTTTTCTACCCGATCTGAAAATAATAATAAGCTAGGGAAGAAACTGGCTAGTAACATTGATAGAGAGGATTCTGTCCGGGTGGACAGAATCTTATTGCTAGTAAAATTGATAGAGAGGTTAGCTGTACTTGATAGAGATCACTGAAGTACCGTCAATGAGTTGAGAAAGTGTCCGGGTGGACAGAATCTTATTGCTAGTAACATTAATAGAGAGGTTAGCTGTACCTGATAGAAATTACTGAAGTACCGTCAATGAGTTGAGAAAGTGTCCGGGGGGACAGAATCCTATTCTACCCAGACAGACACAGTGACACTCAGTCTCCCAGATTTCTGTCCACCCGGACACTTTCTCAACTCATTGACGGTACTTCAGTAATCTCTATCAGGTACAGCTAACCTCTCTACAAATACTACTAGCAATAGGATTCTGTCCACCCGGACACTTTCTCAACTCATTGACGGTACTTCAGTGATCTCTACCCAATACAACTAACCTCTCTATCAATGTTACTAGCAATAGGATTCTGTCCACCCGGACACTTTCTCAACTCATTGACGGTACTTCAGTGATCTCTATCCAATACAACTAACCTCTCTATCAATGTTACTAGCAATACGATTCTGTCCACCCGGACACTTTCTCAACTCATTGACGGTACTTCAGTGATCTCTATCCAATACAACTAACCTCTCTATCAATGTTACTAGCAATACCATTCTGTCCACCCGGACACTTTCTCAACTCATTGACGGTACTTCAGTAATCTCTATCAGGTACAGCTAACCTCTCTACAAATACTACTAGCAATAGGATTCTGTCCACCCGGACACTTTCTCAACTCATTGACGGTACTTCACTGATACTTCACTGATCTCGATCAAGTACAACCAACCTCTCTACAAATACTACTTGTAATAGGATTCTGTCCAGGCGGTCACTTTCTCAACTCCTGGACGGTACTTCAACAGATGAACAGTCTAAACAACAATCTATATTTAAAAGAGTGGGTTATCATCAGTTGCTTCCAACTCTAATACCACATCAAAATCCTCGCCAAAATTATGCACCTTTACAAAATCCTCACTAACATCACGTTTTGAATCCAGGGAATCATTTTTGAACAGTTCTTCAGCACTCAATTGATGCAACCAGTCATGACGGCACATCAACGCATTTATTGTTCTTGGAGCAAGGCGGTTGCGAGTTGCAGGTACCAAATCAACTCCGGCTGAAAACTTTCGTTCGACTGGAGCGCTTGTTGCTGGTATTCCTAAATAGTCCATTGCCATCTGGCTTAGGGCTGGAAAGTTCACACTTCCAACGGTCTTCCACCAGTCCATAATATTGATTGGCTTCCCATTAGAATCAATACCGCGGAGTACCTGATCGCCAAGATAGCGATCCAGCTCATCTTTTTCCTCAGGAATCTCTTCTTGCCAGATGAAAACGGATCTAATGGCTCTCAAGCGTTCAGCGTCCGTTTTTTTCTGTCTATCACCGGAAGCTCCGCTCGAATCGTGTCGACGTTCTGGCGTGTTTCCAAAAACATCGGCACCACTGTTCTTGATGTTCCGTGACTTATACGATTCCTCCCAGACTTTCCGCACTAGGGTGACCTGATCCCTTCCTACATCTTTCTCCCAAGCCTTTGAAAATCAATAATATTGATCCTTAAAACGAGGATCGAGTACCGTAGCAACTGCTAAACACGGGCTCTCAGCGATTGAGTAATATATTCTCAGCTTATCTAGTGCATTTCGAAATGCTTTGGTGAAAGTTTCATCTAATTCTGCATCCTCTAGGTCCTCCAGTTGATCGATAAGATCGTTGTAAAATGGAATAACAAGCGGAAGTGTTGGATATCTAGACCCCTCGATTGCCTTTGATATAACCTCGAAAACACTCAAACCATCCCGGATCTTCTGTAGGACCTCCCATTGCTTTGGATTTATTGACCAATCTTTCAAAGAATCTTCAATCCAGCATATTTTGTCCATTGCCTCTCGTAGCTGTAAGGCTCGTTTGACCATATAGAACGTGCTATTCCAGCGAGTTGTCACATCGATAATTGGTTATAGAGGAACCAGTTTCACAAATCGGCACGAATCAATAAATGAGCCTCGTCGTTTTGGGGAAGACCGGATTCCTCTGACTAGCCGTCGAAGAAGGTTTATGACATTAACGCCGGAGTTATCGTCATTTGCGACTGTGTCCCCTGCGGGCGCGAATGTATCGATAAAATCCTTTGCTGCAAGATTGATAATGTGTGCCATACACCGCATGTGTTGAGTTTCTGCAGACCACGCAATATCCCTATCTTCCAAGAGCGTCTCCAGCTTAGCACTCATGGTAAAGTTGTTTGAACCGTTGTCGGTTGTAATGCACAATAAGCGTTCACCTGATAGCATGCCAAATTCATCCAGACACTTGACAAGCTGACTAGCCATGGCGACGCCTTCATGCTTTCCAACCATCGGAATCATCTGCAGCAGCAAGTCCTGCGGCTCCCATTCTTTCGTGATGAAGTGGGCAGTAATTCCAAGAAAAGAAATCTGGTTCTTCGATGTCCAACAGTCAGCTGTTATTGATACTTTTGAAGGCGAACCAACAATCAGACCTTTAATGAGCTCCTTCTGCCTATCGTAAAGATCCATCTCCTTTTGCTTCACTGCTTTTGCCGTCTTTGGTGTATAGTTTGGCTGAAAAGTCTTCAGCATGCTGACAAAGAACTCGTTCTCCACAACAGTAAAAGCCTGATTGTCTGCAGCAATCCAGTCCAAAATCGACAGCCACGCTACGTCTGGATTGAACACAAAGTTTTGCTCCTTCTCCTGCGAGCCGAAATTCAATGTCTGTTGTCCCTTGGGGACGATGTCCAACAGTCCAAGCGACCTGGCAATACTTCCATGGTGGTTTTTCAGATGCCGGAGGAAGTTTTTTGTTGATCCCGTCTTATCGACCTTCTGGCTCCACTTGCATTTCGCAACCAAACATGTTCTCAGACCATTATCAACCTTATAGTAATCCTTCGCTATGCCGCCTCGACTACCTCTACAGTCCGACATGCTATCAACATCTGCATCTGATGAAAGCATTGATGGTTGAACTGATCCAGCTGCAGGCTCCTGTCGCACTGAAGAGTCAGCAAAACTAACGTCGGCAGGAAGCTGTGGTGCATGCTGAGAAGCCGGGCCCAACTCGCTGGAGTCATTGGAAGAAGATGTGGAGCTCGGCTCTCGAGCGCTGTTGTTGCCACCGTGTCCTGATACACGTCTGCGTTTGTCCTGCATGATGTTCCCCTCGCTGGACGCCTCTGAAATTTGGGGGGCTGGCAGACTTCGCTTCCGTGTGTCAAGCGGATGACTGTCCACCAGTCTTTGGCTTGCGTCGGACGCTGCCTTACGCTTTGGTTTAACAAAAGGCGGCGTCCATTTTTGCTGTGGTGTGGCTGGAAAGTGTCCGGGTGGACAGAATCGTATTGCTAGTAACATTGATAGAGGTTAGTTGTACTGGGTAGAGATAACTGAAGTACGTCAATGAGTTGAGAAAGTGTCCGGGTGGACAGAAAATACATGCCTCGATGTCCGTTGTGATGCAAAATTGTTTGATACATACAAAACTTATATTGCGTCTTCTTGGAAAGTGTCCGCGTGGACAGAAAGAACAATAGCTTCGTTTTAGATTCTCTATCACATCGGGTTTTACTCGGGTCTGACTTTTGACCCGAGAAGGGTTTTCCTACTGGACCCGATACCCGACCCGGATCCGACCCGAAAATTTTCCATGAAAACCCGGCACTCGGGTCGGGTATATTTAGTCAATGGACCTGGACCTGACCCAAAAGACCCTAAAACCCGCCGATCCTTAACACTAAGAAGCCAGGCCCACCTCGCTGGAGTCATTGGAAGAAGATGTGGAGCTTGGCTCTCGGGCGCTGTTGTTGCCACCGTGTCCTGACTCCTGATATACGTCTGCGTTTGTCCTGCATGCTGTTCCCCTCGCTGGACGCCTCTGAAATTTGGGGGGCTGACAGACTTTGCTTCCATGTGTCAAGCAGATGACTCTCCACCAGTCTTTGGCTTGCGTCGGACGTTGCCTTACGCTTTGGTTTAACAAAGGTGGCGTCCATTTTTGATGTGGTGTCTCTGGAACGTTACAGATTTGAAGTGTCCAGGTGGAACGCACTGCTCTCGAGGTCTGTCGTGGTAGCATTTGTTTGTTACTGCACTTATGTTGTGACTTCTTGTGTCGGTTGGACAGAAAGTACAGCTCTCTAAGTTTGTTGTGTGATAGAAATTGTTCATTACAAATCTTGTATTGTGTCTTCTTGGAAAGTGTCCGGGTTATCAGAAAATACATGCCTCAATGCCTATTGTGATACAAATTGTTTGATACAAAACTTATTGCGTCTTCTTGCAAAGTGTCAGCGTCAATAGCTTCGTTTTAGCTTCCTTATCACATCAGGTTTTACTTGGGTCTGAATCTTGACCCAATAAGGGTTTTGCTACTGGAACTGACACCAGACCCGGATCCGACCTGAAAATTTTTCCTGAAAACCTGGCTATCAGGTCGGGTACATTTGGTCAATGGACCTGGACCCCCCCAAAAGACCCGAAAACCAGCTGATCCTCAGCAATTATGTGCAAGTGTAATAAGGTGATGAACAGGGCTGGTTGGATGTAAAGCTTGTAAGTTTTGGAGATTCTGAAAGAAAAGATTTGGCGGAGTTTCTGGTCCGTTTGGCGGGGTCATAAAGTTGCTGGTTTGCAGTTTGGGTCTGCGTTTTGAGTACTTGTTTTTGCGCTGACGTGGGGCCAACCGGGGGCTGATTAGTGGGAGATGATGGCAAGCTGGCCCCTATCTGCGACAGACGATGGAGAGGGTGACAATTTGACAAAGAGCTTCAATGTGAGGGTCAGGTAAATATATGAGGTGGGCAGTGGAGGAGCATCAGGAAAGGTAGAAGAAGCTGGAAGACCAATCAATATGCAGAGAAAAAGTGCTCCTGTCTTCAGGAAAGGGGAGGCTGAAGCAGAGTCAGATGGGAGAGAGGCCAGCAGAGAGACAGTTACCAGTGCAGGTGGTGAGCTGCTCACTGAGGAGAGCGAGGTGAAATCGATTGCCTCGGGCAGATCAACATCATTGGCAAATAGATGTGGCAAATGAAGGAGACAACAAATATAGCACAATGGAATAAACCTATCTTATAGAATGATTGAAAACCACAGAACGCATGAGTCTTTTTACACTGTCTTTCTTTTTCTTTCTAAAATTTTTATGAAGAAAACTGAAGTTCAACAATGTTAGATATATATTATATTAGGTAAGTCCATGCTCTGACTTAACCAAATTATATGGGAATAAATTAACTTTAACAATGTTAGATATATGTTATATAAGGTTAGTCCATGCTCCGACTTACCCAATATGGGAATAAATTTACTGTGTGGATTATAAATAGATATGCACATCTCGGAGCCTAACTAATGAAGGAGGCCGACTTGGATCTACCCATCTCGTAGAGAAAGATATTACAGCAAGACAGACTCAATCCCAGTCAACATAAATTGTGTAGTGTTCATGTAATTGCTTAAATAGCAAGGTTTCAAAACATCAAGATCGGACGATTAGCTACCCCAAAAGCTACCCAACCATCATATATCTCAGTATAAAAAACAAGAATTGCAATAACAAAACACGTTGCATATCTGAATCTAAATCAATATTTGTGTTTCACAATATTTATATATTAATCTTCAAATTCGGGTAAGACCAAAGACAAACTCAAAAATATACCTAAGCTGGTTTCAAATACTTTGATGCAACTTCATAAAGCAAGACAGATCGAGTTCTTGAGATTTTTGGCGCAAAGCTTGGTGACTTGTAACTTGCACGTTCACCATTTACCACTGAAAAAATGAGTTAAAATGTGCTTCTGGCATGAAAAATCTATGAACTCTTACATTTGTGCAGGAAGAAGTCACGTGAGACAGCATCTTTTGAGAATATGCATGGCTCAGGAATGTCAGGTGTAAATTGAGGTACACCATTTCTGGTTGCTAGTGTCAACCTAACAGGGTGCCAAGAATAAGTAACATGATTGAATTCACCTCATTTGGAACTGACATGTACTTCTCTTCATGAGGTCTTACTACAGCAATAATGTGATTTTGGTGAGATGTAATTGTTGAAAGCTGGAATGGTGTGTCGCTTTCTTGGAAGATGATCACGACAATATCGTTACCAATATGTCTCTTTCTTTCAAGCTTAGCAGGCAAAAGGACATGAATCAATTTTTTTGATTTTGGAGGGTAGAACTTACCTGTTGCCTGTCTTTCTCGACGAAGGGAAGCATTGTAGAAACATGAAACATTATTTCGTATCCTTGCCATTTTGTGTATACGGAGCTATTCCCAGTGTGATTGTCTTTGGCACAGTTGCCAGAGCTTAGTTAACACATAAAATTTAATTGAAATATGGCATACTTCCGGAGGCATCGAGTCCAGCTTTGTATCCCTTCCATCCTTTCAGCTCGATTGTCTCTCCAAGGAAGTTTATAAATTGCTCAAAAGCTGGCGAAGTATCTTCTGTAATTTCTTTTAGATGAGTAAACCGAAAATTTGGTGGTCTCTTTGTTACCTCTTCTATTGAGGAACATTTCTTCTTCAGTGCTTTGCCCCGGTCTAAGGTATGCCACTCCAAACTTGTATGAGCGAATTACCTGGCGCTCTTCCATTGACAGAAGATCATTCGCGAGTGCTGAGTCTTTACACGGCTTAAGGTTTGATACTGGGATATTACGGCCCATGCTTTGAAGAACTTGTACCCAAGGTGGACCCAATCCCAATGCACGCCTCCACCATGGAACGTTGACTCCAGAAACAGAAAGTAAAATCCGCTCCGACCCTTGAATTGTTCGTATCAGAGCCTTAAAGCTCTCTCCGTCCTGGATGAATGAAATTGCCATTGGGCCACGCGGCGAGTCCAGTGTCAGAAAGTTTGAGTGAGCTGATTAGTATTCTTTGGATTAGATCTTGAAGAGAAGAATCTGGAGTTTCTTTAAATGCACAGCACCTTTTCCGAAGAAGTTTTCGCGAAACCAGATAATGTCCTTCTCGCATTCCTGCAGCAACGACTCGTGTACTCCAGTGATCTTTGCATTTGGATTCGTTGCCACGGGACGAAACTCGGAGTTCCCAACAGCCAGAGACATTCTGAACCTTTAAGAAGCTCTTGACGGTACAGTAGATATTGTTGCTCCGTATGTTAGAAATCTCCGGCAACCAATCAGCATGACCTTTCGAAATGTTCCCACACATACACACAAGCCCCAACGCCGGTCACGTTCTGTTCTGCAGTTCATGGTTGGAAACGAAGTTGCACTTGATAATGCCACCACTGAAATGATTCTAAGTCGATACTGGGAACAGGACAGAGACTTGCGGCGATTATTAGCAACATTTACCACGTTACCAAAGATCTATTGCGCACGGGCACCGAAATGGGCCTTGAAATGGGAACAGAAGTTGACGACGAACGTGATCATCCAAAAGGGGTTCTGTTTCTTGGCGCATTGTACGACAATACCAGCTCAACCGAGCTTTTGGATGACTTAGAGTCACGCATCTGGATAACGTATCGCCATTCGTTTCCACCTATACAACCCAGCACATTTACCACAGACGTCGGATGGGGTTGTATGTTGCGCTCGGGTCAAATGCTATTAGCGAGCGCATTTTTGGTGGATAGATTGGGAAGAGGTTTGACACCGAGCATCGACTGTATTCCGTGTCCAAACTTAACTTGTTTTCTCAGATTGGCGAATCTCCAAAAATAGCTCTCCTCAGATTCGGAGTGCGTACATCGAGGCATGCTACAAATGACACCTGATCCTCCGCTCACACTTGACTGATCATTGGCAAACTTTCAGATTGTATCCTGGTTTTTGGACTCCAACGCCAGCCCGTATTCCATTCACCGAATTGCGCTGCTTGGAAAGCAATTTGAAAAGGACATAGGTCAATGGTTTGGCCCGACTACGATATCTCAGGTTTTAAAGTACATTGGGCACACGTATTTCTTTCGTTTCCTCAGCTGTTTCGCTTAGAGTACTTGTGAACAACGAAGCAAGCAGCAGTTTGAGCATTTATGTCGGAAACGATGGAGTCATGTACACAGACGAGATTAATAAGGAACTCGCACGGCCGGTTGAGGAGTCTGATGAGCCTGTTGGATTCACCTCCATGACCAGACCTGCAAAACGAAGATCCGTTCTGGTTTTGATGCCTTTACGACTTGGCGTCGATAATCTAAATCCCATTTACTTTAACGCTCTGAAGAGGTGTCTTGCAATTTCGAACTGTGTTGGGATTGCAGGGTTGGTATCGAAGTTGGTCCGAGGTTATTCAAACCCAAAGATTGACTTGCTCCTCCAGGGGAAGACCAAATTCATCGCTCTTTTTTGTCGGTGTAGACGGTATAGTTTCTGTAAGCTCTTTGGCTCATCTCACGGTTCTTTTCCAAGGAGAAAATCTTTTGTATTTAGACCCACATTACAGCAGGCCAAGTAAGCTTGTCGCATTTCAGATCGCTCTCCACGGCTGACTGGTTGGTTTTTAGCTGTTCCAATTCGGGATGTTGCAAGCTATGAGCCACAGGTGGAGCAGTTGATATGTCTTTGAAAAGTGAACATGTGTCAACATTTTCACTACTCAGGATTTTTCAAGCTTTCACTGTCATACAGTCAGATCGGTTCCATTAAGCTCGATCGATCCATCGTTAGTGATAGGATTTTACATACGAGACGTTATCGAGCTGGATAGATTCTGCGCGCTCGCGACTTCGGTAAGGAATCGTCCAAAGACACAGTATTGCACAAATTTGATTATCCGACAGATTACGAAGGGTCGTAGTCCGCTGTTCTCCATCCAGGCCAAACTGCCAATTTGGTCAGAAGTGGACGTTGACTTAAGTGACGAAGATGACGAGTTGGTGTAGTCACTATCTGATCTGCAATCCCCCTCCTGATAATTATTATACAACAAAATAAGAAAGCTGGCTTTGAAAACGTAGGTGGGACGACGAACATATATTTAAGCGAACAACTTTGTGGGAAATGTCACCGTGCACCCATCCACTGCATAACAATTTGTTGGCAATGTGGGTCAACCGCTCGATACAATTCATTGATCTGCGTAAAGTCCTGGTCACATCACCGAGCTATTATTTATGTGGATGTCTTACCTCCGCTCTTGACAAGTTGTTTGACAACGCCATGGCAATGAAAACCGTCAATGCTTGCTTTGGCTCATCTTTAATTGGGAGCGAGGAAACAGTGGCAAGTCTACTAAAATTGGTCTGGTAACCGCTTTCATCGGCATTGCTTTCGAACAAATCTTCGGTACGCGCATTGGTGGATGGCACCTCAACCAACTGAATTAACGCATTCATCATGGGGACCCTGCAAAGTGTATCAGATCTATACTGTCCCGATATCATTGCCTCACCAATTCTGAACAAGGGGTGGTCGAAGCATGTTGTTGGAAAACGTCAGTAATCGAATGAGACCAACGACGTAAACACGGCGGTTTTCAGAAGAAGATACAGTTGGCATGGTTGGGATTATAATCTGTTGCAAAAGCATCGAGAACAACCTGTCATCCAATCAACGTTAATTCAAAGTTATCACGGCTGAAGGGAAAAATATAATACCCTGGTTGGACTTGATCAATTGATTCGATGCAGAAATCGGGGCTGTTGCCGTGCGTTTCGAGCGAACACCAAAAACAAACAAAATGCATAAATCTCTGCTTAAACGAAGCGCTCTTTGAGACTTGGAGCTTTCCGAGCAGGGTTGTTAATATTCCTTTGGTATATGTGGAGAGTGCCTCACTATAACGCAATCTAAGTTGGAAGTGCTAACTTGTTTTTGGGACATACCTTGGCACGTTCTCAAACACCGCTTCCAGAAGATCGACTCCGTCCGTGTCAGTGATCTTCGACTGAATCAGCATTTGGAACACACCAAGAATGGATTGCAACATATTCTTGGCCACTATCTCGGCTGCCCCTTTTCGCAGATATGCTTTCAGGAGTCGCACAAGTGCCGGAACGTTCCCTACTTTAACAGTTAGTAGAAAATCCTAGAACCGAAAGGGAATGTACCATGAAGTTGCCATAGGGCGGGTGTCAGTAGTGGTCCCAACATTGATTCGTAAGTGGAAGGAATTCCCACCTCGGTGTGGAACTCAAAAAGCTGGGCTAATATTTGGAAAACGTACGTCATCATTTCTATCAAAACAATCAGTTAGGCGTTCTGAATGCTGTAAATATTGAGAGAGCTCACCAGTCACATCATTCTGCAGGACAATCTGGAAGGGGGGGAACAACAGTTGTTCAAACTGATGCGCATACGCTGGAGCTTGCCGACAAACGCTCCTATTTGACCTTATGAGCAATTGTACCAGAAATTTCCCTCGTTGTTTGTTACCAGATCAGTGCTCCCAGAGATTCGAACATATAATGAGTGAACTTCGGGTTGCTGGGATTGACGCAAACAACTTCCAGAATTCCCACCAGTTTCGTGATTGTATCAGGGAATGCAGAAATATTAGATTGTACAGTAAGAATTGTACGCATAATTCCTAAAAAATATCGGATCATTAAGATCGCAGAATTCAGTATTTGCGTTGTTGCCCTGACCTCGCATAAGGTAGTCGTTCGCCGCTAGCTTCTGTGGCTCTTTTCCAGCTCGTAAAATCAGCTCAAACAAGCGGCCAAGTGTAGTCTCCATGAAAGGTAAGAAGTCTTCTGGCAAGAACCTGTGAAGTGATCATGTAAAATAACCGCTAAATACACGTTCACGAGATGAACTAACATTGGGCTGAAGTCCGGCAAACGTATAGCTAAAATACGCTCGATGCTAACGGAAGCGTAAGTGTACACAACAGGGCTCGCCGAGCCCAAATGCGCAACTATAAGAGGCAAGACCTGCAGGAGCTGCTCCTTCTTCAACTGCGAGATCGTCAGCGATAATCTTTTCAGAAAAATCTGATGAGACAGGATTACCTGGGAGCGAAAACTGGTCAACAGCTTTAGTGCGCCAACTTTGATAATTGGATGGATTCCGTCGATTGGAGCTTCGATATCGGGAAGCACGTGTGTTGTCAATATCGGAAGTATTTGAATGTACTCGTTCGTTTTGGTGACGCCAGTCTAGAAATGAATCCGTGGTAAGCTTACTCTGACGCACCTTTCTTATCGAACCTGAAGTGACTGTGCACGGGCAGAAAGTGCCATCGTCAAGAAAAAAGCAGTATCTTTCGACTTCCAGTTCTCCGCAGGATTGAATTTGTATCTCTATAACGGGTTATAGTGACAGCGTAAGTGTTTAGGACACAAACCCTCTGTACGTTACTCACTTCGAGGTAAAATGCCACATAACTCGAAAAAACGGCTGTCACTTCCTTGCTAAAGTTTTCCAGCAAACCTCTAACAAGTTCGGTTGCTCCTCGACGCCTGGTTTCCGCCTCTGTGAAATAGTGAGATATTTCCTCTCCATAGTCAAGATAAAACGCACCAGAACCATCGACTTCTCGCCTAACGTATTCGATCGGCTCGTCTTCGAAGACCTCTTCATCAACCTCTGCTCCAGAAGTTCCGTCAGAACTTTCTCCAGTACACAACCATAATCCCGCTTACCTCTTATCTCCATGTTACGAAGAACAATCTTTTCACATATATCACTGAGCGTTTGTTGATTGAAGTAATGCATATGGCGCTTTTCTCGCACCACCGAAGTAAGAAAGCGCATAGCCTTGCATACGAACTGATTTAAGTGGCTGTTTGTTAACATAGTAGAGGGTTGATTGCATAAGCATTACCTCGTCGTACTTCTGCTGATTTCCGCACGTTGTCAATATTCTCCATATCGCTTCAATAAATCGTTTCATGGTTGTAAACTCTTCTTCATATCTCTTGACATATAGATCAACGATTTCGCATATCTTGGCTTTGATACTCTCCAAAGGGCCTGCTTCGTCCTATGTATGAAATAAGTTTTCATTTCAAAAAGCCATGAGTTTTTAACTTGCCAAGTCGGGAAGCGCCAAGTTCTGGTATTCGAGATAAATCAGAAAAATTTCCATGTAATTCTTCTCGTTATCCTCAAAGTGCTCGGGCAGATCAACGAAGTTGAAGTCGTAAAAGATATTCGTCATCAGCTGAAAGCAATGGAAAAGCTCTTGTAAAGCGTTCGGATTGCCTGCGTTCTCTTGAATCATCTGGTGCAATTGCTATACATAAAGTCGTATTAGCAGCGAACGGCGTAAGTTCACGTTTTCTAACCATGAACAACTGGGCGTAGGTTTGAACAAACTCATCCAAAACAAACTTGATCTCTTGCACCATAGTCTCGTCCGCGAATCTACTTCGCCAGCTTGAAGCAAGTTAGCGAGGAAGCTTCAACCATCAGCAGTTCTCAATAGATACCGGTCAAAAATGAACTGAGCAGTTTGGAGAACGCCCCGAACGGTCCGCAAATCGTCAATTCGAAGATGGAAGACAAGTTCCTTTTAGAGCAAATGAGCACATTGACGTAAAATGGGATCAGTGTAAACCTTGATAAGGGTGTCCCAATTTTCAGGGAAATCGAACTTTGCAATTTCGCTGACAGCTTCACTTAAGGTAGCCTGGCATTGTGGCGAGCTCGAAATCATCACACCGACGATTTGCGATTTCACCGCGGTTCGATCCTGGGCAGAAATGAACGAGCTCTCGTCCTACAGCATCATATCCATGTTTAAGAAAGACAACGTTGTGATGCGCATATTTCCTAACCGAAGACCAGTGCTTTCGAACAAAATTCTTGAGAAACAAAGCAGCTGCCAGTGATACCTGGCTCCGAGGATCTTGAATCTGGGATTCCACGATCTGCAGAAGCACAATCGCAAATCCCGGATACTGTTCGGCTTGCTTCAGCTGACGCTCCGCTATTAAACCCACGCTTTAGCCGCGACTGATCAAAGGGGATTCACTGGCCTCACCATCAGCATGGAGAACAGGATCGAGGGTTTGAGCTAACAACTCCTGTATCTGAGTGATGTCCATTCCTCAATAATGCTTTAAACGGAACTGTGAAACCGCTAAAAGACCCAAAATGGGTATGGCGCAGTCACTTCGAATTTGGTAAGAAGTTTTTTTTCGATCGAATTTCTCCACATCCATCATCGTGTTTCAACAGAGTACTATTACCAAAATACAACATTCCGGATGTCAATCCAAAAAGAATTACAAAAAGTGTTAACCAAAATGCCGGGGCAATCGCAGGAAGCTCTAAATCATCATACACATAAAACAACTGAACATGCTAAGGAAGATCCGATCTGAAGAAGAGTGGGAATGTGCAAAGAAACTGCTTGTCCGCAATCAAAGAAACTACAGCCACTATATGAAACCTGGTAATCGAGGCGTTCAGTTCTCGTCCTCTTCATCATCCAGTTCATCGACATCCTCTGCATCCACATCCGCTTCTTGTGCAGAGTAGCCGCTGTAGCTTCCGTAGCCTCCTTCCTCACCACCTTTCACGTCAGTTGGAGTGGATCCGTAGCCGTAGTCGTTACCGTTCTTGGTGGTACTCATCTCGTGTTCCATCATCGTAGACGCAGGGGTCTCCTCACCACCGGCGACAGTTCCGCAGGTCTGGGTAACCTTAACAGTCTCGGTGGCGGTCTTGGTCTTTGTCTTTGTGAAGGTGCTGGTCTCAGTCTTAGTCTTGAACTTTGTGACGACGACCTTGGTTGATGGAAGCGCCTTTGGTGTGCACTTGCGGATGACAGAGACAGGCATGGGAGTGGGGCAGCTGCAGCTGAAGGCGTCGACAGTTTGAGTGGCCTCAGCGCCAGAGGAGCCACCACCACCAGGGGAGGTAATGGTGACGGCGTTGGCGAAGACTCCCCATCGGAAGCCGGTTTCGACCTTCTTGACGACAAGGAAGTTAAAGTTGAGGCTGCCAACGTCGGTGGACGGGGCGGTGAAAGAGATAGAACCGTTCGGCGAGAATTTGCCGGGTGTAGAGTGTGTGACAACGGAGTTCTCCTGCTCAGCAGCATCACCGCAAACGCCCTTGTTCGACTTCAGGCCGTCAACGAGGGTAAAGGCACCAACTCTCTTATTGGCGTCTGCAGCTGGGCTGGCGTATGCGAGGAACCCCTGGAAGTTGTCGATGTCCGTACATGCCCAGGTGAGTGTGATAGTTCCGCCCAGCTCGTAACTGGTCTTGTCAGCGGTGATTGTGCAGGGAATCTTTCCGGCGTTGGCACCCATGCCAGCTGTGAGCTTGTCAGCTGCACCTTCCACGCTGCAGAGTGGCTATTGATTGATAAAGTGGTTAGAGTCAACAAGGTTAGGAGAATATTCTGGCCCTCGCACCGATCCGCCCGGTTTAGCGTAGGCAGCAGCGACGAAGGCGAAGAGTGCGGCGACAGTGCTGGAGATGTGCATGGTTCAGGGTTGGTTGATGTGAGATTTGCAACTGAGGAGGACTCGGTTAAAGGGTGGTTTATGAGAGGCAGTGCGACATGCGGCATCATAATTGTGATTGGTCAGGGTGCAGGTACGCCGGTGGCTGTGGTGTGATTCAAAAATTGAACGGTGCCGAGCTACAACATATCATCACAGAATTTTGGCATTGTGAGGACTACTAATTGTTCTGATTGTTCTGTTGTTGCCTCGGGATTGGGTAATTTGTGCGCCTGCTGCGGCTCCCTCTGCGGAATGGAACTCTAACTCAACAGAGTCCTAGGATGGTGAAGAAGTCCAACTGATTTTGCACAAACAAACACCGGAAGATTCAGGGACTTTTTTTGCTTGAAATTATCCTTCGAATTTTTAGGAATTCAAAAATTTCGGTTGGTCATGTCTATGAACAAAGAAGCAGCGTGTTGATTACATTTTTAGGAATTCATAAATTTCATTGATCATGTCTATGAACACAGAAGCAGCGTGTTGATTACATTTCCCCAAAAAGGAAACCAAAAAGAAAATGAAGGAGCCAAACCGCAAAAAAAAGCTCACGAAAAACAGATGCCATTGTGAAGGGGAGGGAGACAACAAACTAGAAAGTGTGCCCTTTTATAGGTTTCGTTCGAAAGAGTGTGTTACAAGTAGTGCAGCGAAGTTCGTTTACTCATCGTCGTCTGCCTCATCGTCCGCATCTGCTTCGTAGGCGTTGTAGGAACCATAGCTTTCAGACGTTGGAGTGGAACCGTAGCTATCACCGTATCCTCCACCGTATCCACCGCCGTAGCCACCCATGCTGGACGAGGGCGTCTCCTCACCACCGGCAACGGCTCCGCAAGAAGCAGAAACGGTCTCAGTTTTAGTTGTGGTGCTGGTGGAGGTAGTCGTGGTGGTGGTGGTGCAAGTAGTGGTTTTGGTTTTGGTGACGAACACCTTGGTGGTGGCAGTGGTTTTGGGAGTGCATTTCCGGATCAAGGAGATAGTGGAAGCAGCAGGGCAGTTGCAGTTGTACTCGTCACCAGCAGCGACTGTACCGTAGTTGGCACCTTCGGCAGCAGCGCCAGGAGCTGTAACAGTGACGGCGTCGGGGAAGATACCCCAGCGGAAGCCGGTTTCGACCTTCTTCAAAATGATGAAGCTGAACTTGAGATTCCCGAGGTCCTGCGAGGAGGCAGTGTATGTGATTGAGCCAGACGGTGCAAACTTGCCGGGAGCAGAGTGGGTGACAACGGAGTTCTCCTTCTCAGCAGCGTCACCGCAAATAGCTTTGTTCGACTTGAGGCCGTCGAGGAGCGTGAAGTCACCAACGCGCTTTGCGGGGTCGCTGGAGGGTGCGGCATAGGCGAGCATGCCCTGGAAGTTATCAATGTCGGTACAAGCCCACGAGATGGTGATGGTGGCGCCGGTAGTGTAGGATGTTTTGTCAGAGGAGAACGTGCAGGGGATCTTTCCAACGTTCGCACCCATCGCTTTGGCAATGCGGTCAGCGGCGCCATCTACGGAGCAGGAGGGCTATGGCCGACAGAAAGAATGTTAGATAGTCTGAAATGCAAGGAAAAGCGAACACATACCGAGCCATTAGGCTTAGCGGTAACGACGGCAACGAAGGCCAAGAGAGCGGCGACAGTGGTGGTACGCATGGTATGGGTGTATTTTCTTGGGCGGTAGGGTGCTTCGGAGCGAAAGTGCGGAACAGGGATATAAATGAGAAAGTGGAGGGGGCGGTCAGGGTTGTGTGGCAATGCTGAGTGATGGCCAAGTATTTGCCAGCGGCAAGGGTGGCTGTGCAGTGCGGCAGAGCGGCAGCAGCCCGCTCATCATTTCGATCTGGACCCTGAATACTGAACAAAAGAACAAAATGAACAGAGTTGTACCAATGGATTGTGGAGTTTTTTGGAGTGATGTATTTGCTAGTTCCTACCCTGCTGTCTTCATATCTTGACAAAAAGACTGTTACACCAGTTCAAGACGGACAGAGAAAGCTTGTCACTCGAAAAGAGACGTCTCCTGTTTTATTTTTAAAGCGGATACACCAATGACAGACCAAGAACGAGAATGCGTGCAAGGGTTTGAGGAGGCATCCGTTTGCCAGCAATAGTTTAAAAGCATCACTGTGTTGCCGACCAGCACGGTAAATGCAACAACGAGTAATAGATAGTTTAAGCCGATCATGTGGAGTTTTAACGGTTTCACATGATCGGCTTAAACTAAGTGGTTTGTTTGGAGTGTATTTTTAATGCCCGCGACTGTGGGAAAGGTGATGTGATGAGAATGTCCCCAGCCACTGTTCTTATGCAAAACGCAAAATCAGAGTTATCTGATCGGATCATTATTCTTGGCTGGCTTCTTGTCTTTTGCTTAGTTAGCTTGCTAGTTTGAGTTTGATGAGTCCGTGCGTTGATTGGATATATTCAGTTCCCCGTCTTGTGTCTTAAACAAAGAACCTCAATACATCTCATACTCTATTAAGAGATAACCACAAGAAGCTCGACCTCATAGGATTGGGTTATATACTCCACCAGATCAGTGCCGGGACATGAGTGCAATTTTGCCAAGCCAGGAGTTCGAATTTCCAACAGGAGTTTCAAATTTCTGAACGCGCCAGGCCTAAACCTCACAAAACCACCCCTCCGCCTCAGGTATGCTGGTAAATCTAGCTAGCCCACATCTGTGGAGCACATCTGACACTTCGTATTTATTTGCAGTTCCTGACAAATCAAGAAAGTGTGGATATGTTGTCAGCTTCCGGAGCCTTGTATTCATGATCGCCAAGGGCGAATAAAGTAGTAAAGATTTCATTGTAGAACTCCTCCAACTTATCCCTCAGCCTCTTGTGCTAGCTAAAAAACGGCATGCTGATGTGTGTGTTGAGTGCCCCTATTGGAGATGCGCTCAAACACACTAAAGTGAAGCGTTCAAAAAATATTTTTGGCTGGTTCAATGTGAGTTTAAAAAAGAGATCGAGGAACTCACAACGACATAAAGCACGCAATTCCCGGACACAAAAATGATCAGCCGCCCATGGAACTCACAACTGCCCTGGTTCTTCATCACAATTGCTGGCGCAAGAAGGTGGCAGATGAAATGACAGGCTACAAAACCTCTAAAATCTGGTAGCAGGAGCATCAGCAATTGTCGTTGCAGATGCACAAACAAAGGCGATACGTGTTTTTCATCCGTTGAAGGCAAGGGATCTTCCGGATCCCCAATATACTACTTGGCCGTCACTGTACAATATGCTTCAGATGAACCATGCCCAGCAAGAAACTCTTGCTGGGCATCACCCAGAATGGATTTGAAATCCTGCTTCAGGAATTTTCCCAGCACTATCCCACTGAAGGTGGAGAGGGAAAGCCAAGCTGCCCAATTCGCCCTCGTGATCACAATAAGATTCTGTCTCCTTTACTCCACTTTTATGGCAGGACAATCATTGGAGTATAAGACACTGCAAGTGATGTTCAGTGTCCCAGCATCACCACTCTTCTGTTAAAAACTAGCATATCAGACTGTTTGCTATATGGGTTATCCTTTGGGTTGTCTTTTTTCTCTTTGACCTGAGAGTTTTTTTGTCAATCCCTCTTCATTCTTATTTATGGACTTGTATTTCATGTATTTATATCCATGTTTGGCAGGTCCTGTGTGGAGTGATCTTGGCATTTAGTGGGGAATGTGGTGTGGCTTGGTCCTTTGAGTTGATGTGACCTATGTCTTTGACCACAGGTATGCCCACACGCACTGTTCACTTGAATATAGGAGTTGATGTGACCAATGTCTTTGACCACAGCATTCCCTGGTTGCCTGACCAGCTTGGGTGTAGTGTACAGCCTGTCGGAGTATTAGGCATATACACACCTGGGAGAACAGGTACTGGGCCAAGAGACGGAACCTGGAGCTGTTGTGCTAGCTACAGTACAGCTAAAGACGCCCTACCGCTGCCAGGAGAAGCCCTTGGTTTTTAACAGGTGGTGGTTTCATCCAGGAACTATTACCTTCTTGTCTCAGTCGGTGTGGAACGACACATGGAACTACAGATACGGAGGATTCTCAGGATCGATTCTCACCTCCTACGCGAACGGGTTTTGCTCCTTATGTATCTCGAGCATCCCTGGTGGTTTCAACCTTCTTTTTGCTCTGGGGACTCTGGCACACTTTTTTGAGAGGAATTCCGACAGACCATCGCTTTCCTCGCTTTCTGATGTTGCTATCTTTGCTCCTGAGCCTTTTGACCAACTTCACTACCTTTGGTCTGCTCCAGAGGTCTTCGATTTTTGATTTCGCCAATTCTTGTCTGATCGTCGCGAACAGTACCTCAGAAGAACCGTCTCATCAAGCCGGATTGATTGGTGCCCAGCTCGCGTCATTTGGCGGAGGATTCATGGAGCTACAGCATTTCGAAGCTTTCAGCTTTGATCCGTCAGTTCTCGCTGGACCACGGCAAGTGCCTATCAAAACCATCGCCTACGCATTGCGAATCGATTCGTGTATTGCTCGCTTGGTTTCGTTGGCTGCCTGCAGAGTTATGGTGACATGTCTGTATGCATGCATCATGAACTTTTTTTCCTTCAACAACTCCATTGTTTCTTGAGATGGCACCTCCATTGCCTGTGGATGCATCGCGCGCAACGCGGATACATGAAGTTTGCTGGACTTTTCTGGCCTTGGAGATTGGGGTCTACTTCACGTTGACGAGTTTCCACCAAATTCGGGCATGTGGCGCAGCACGTGACGCGTTTTGTTTCCCACGGTTGTCTTCACATAGACATCACCTTGGTTTCTGGACACAGCATACCATGAAGAGGTTTCCTTTCGATCTGTTACAGACCAACATGTGTCAACGGCTTTTGAAGAAACCACCTGCGCCAGTTGAATCTGGATTTTTTGTGTTATATACCCCTATCGTAGCTGGTGTTGCTAGTGCACAAGCTTCCACTCTTTTGTCTTTGGGTTTTGTCATGGAGGATCCCTGATTTTTGCATTCATCAGCTTGCACTCTCAGTTCCTTGACACTTACCATTAGAACGTTGCTAGTTAGTCTCGTTCACCGCTTCTGCACTTGCATTGTTGTTTAGCTTTGCACCTGCGCTTTTGCTTGCGATTCCACCACACTGGGGTTTCGTATGTTATGGGCCCATTGTGGTCTACCTTGATCTTTGATCTAGAATGCCTGAAATGGTACGAGCAGAGTACTCTATCCCTTTGGTCCTTTCTAAATTTCGAAGTCAGTCATATTGGATTGGGGGTTGTGTAAGTTTAGTTGTGAACTCCACACACATTCCTTCTGTTTCTCTATCGTATGTCTTCTTTTTTGTCTTTTTTGACGAGCGATACACGGTGACCCAGTGTATCGTCTTCGAGGCGGCATCTGTTAAAAACTAGCATATCAGACTGTTTGCTATATGGGTTATCCTTTGGGTTGTCTTTTTTCTCTTTGACCTGAGAGTTTTTTTGTCAATCCCTCTTCATTCTTATTTATGGACTTGTATTTCATGTATTTATATCCATGTTTGGCAGGTCCTGTGTGGAGTGATCTTGGCATTTAGTGGGGAATGTGGTGTGGCTTGGTCCTTTGAGTTGATGTGACCAATGTCTTTGACCACAGGTATGCCCACACGCACTGTTCACTTGAATATAGGAGTTGATGTGACCAATGTCTTTGACCACAGCATTCCCTGGTTGCCTGACCAGCTTGGGTGTAGTGTACAGCCTGTCGGAGTATTAGGCATATACACACCTGGGAGAACAGGTACTGGGCCAAGAGACGGAACCTGGAGCTGTTGTGCTAGCTACAGTACAGCTAAAGACGCCCTACCGCTGCCAGGAGAAGCCCTTGGTTTTTAACACACTGCAAGTGATGTTCAGTGTCCCAGCATCACCACTCTCACGAATCCTTTGCAGGGCAGAGAGAGTGCTTCTGAGAGCGTTGATTTGACTTCCGGTAGCCAAAATATCGTGGCCAAACATGGAGCAACAGAGGCAGTAGTCACAGCTTGTTGAACTGAGGGAGCTGCTTGTGAAAGGTCGCTGGGGTTTCATTGATGGAAAGCACTTCTTCGATTCTCGTCCATCATCAATATCAGCTATCTGGGCCAGCAGTTTGTGACAACAAGTTTCCTCCCTGAATATTTTCTGCAATGCTTCCCATCGCTTCAGCCATCACCCCCACGGCTGCTTCAGTTTTTCGCCGCTTACGTGCAGTCTCGCTGAGAACAGAGTAGACCAACAGATTGCCCTCCCATCCTGTTGGACTTGAAACTGATGTCACCGGGGACCTTGAGCCAGATGAAGTGGTAGATGAAGATACTCGAACCTTCTTTAGGGCCGCAGTTCCTGTAATTTGACGAGAAAGGCTCTCTGGCTCCTCAACAGATTGTCCAACTAATAAAAAAATCAGCATTTTACGATATTTTGCCAGAATTTTTGCATACATTTGCGCTTTGGCCCGATTTTGGACTTCTGTGCCTTGTTCTTTTCATTTGTGGTTGTGTTCCTGCTCTGAATATCCTCTTCTTGAGCTTCATCCCTGTCGCTCCCAATGTCGCCGTTGCTCCCTTCTGCAACTTCAGGATTGTCATCTTCTTCACCATTTTCTGCAGAGGCTGACACGGACGCTGACCAGACGCAGACGCCGGAGGTTCACAGGGAGGGTGGACATGGTTGCTGCAGATCAGTATCTAGCTGAGAATTGATGTCGTCACTTGCATTCATTACACCGCCTCGCTGGTCAATGAACATCTGGATGTGTTTTGCACGAGTCACCTCTTTTGGGCAGTCCGGGTCACCTTTCAAGGTAGATAGGTCAAAAGAAGCAGATTGTTGAAATTCTCTGAAGTTCCAGTTGGCTTTTTGGTATTCTTGAGGGAAATAAACTTCCGTCTGAGCTGATCTTGACCCCGTGGTGTACAGTTTGCAGGTAAATGAATTTTGTATTCCTGTGCAACCGGTTGCCAGTGGTTTGCACCAACTGGGAGACACCGTTCGATGATATCAAGCATTCGGGCTAGTTCAGCGGTAGAGTATCCAGGACCCATATTGGGCGTTTCTGTAAAAGATAGTTCTAGAACAAAATTCTACAAATTGAAGAGAGTAGCTTTTCCTTACGTGTAACCAGGTGGCAGCAAGCCTGCTGGAAAATGTCTAGAGTTTGCCACAAAGTACCAACTGCAGTACACACTCTTCAGTGACCAGAATGGTGAAGCGAAGAAAGCTTTCGCAGTCCCTTCGAGCATATTGGGAGAATCACGAGTCACCTTTGTCATCGACCAGACGGGAACGGTGCGGTACTTTTCAATGCGATGATCGACTTTGACAAGCATGTGAGGGCTTCATTGAAGGTGCTGAAAGCGATGAAGGAGGGTGGTGCATTTGTTGATGAGGAGGAAAACGAACTTAAGACGGTGGAGGAGTGAATTGTAATAGAAGCCGCAATCACTCCAGGACTGGTCGTTCATCATTTTAAATTTTGGTGGATTACTATTTGTGTGCTGTCCCAAAAAGTATGAGATATGTTTATGTCAACATAAGTGACAAAATTTACGCGTACATTATTGGACACTTGCAATACCAACAATCAGAGTCCCCCCCTTTAAAACCTAAACTCAATCACGTGTCACTTCAACTCACTATGAACCCTTCTCCCTCTAGTTCGGGTGCTCCAACTCCCCCAAGTGTCCCGGACGGTTGGCTGGCTCAGTGGAACGCACAATACAGCACGTACTTTTACGTTGGTATGTCGGAACCGCTTGTTTATGAATGCTTTTTTTTCATCACTGTTCTTGACAGACTTGGCGACTGGCGTGTCGCAATGGGAGCTCCCTGAGCGCCCAACTGCAGCGGCTGCATCTGCAACATCCAACGAAGTAACCATTTCGACTCTCGCTCCTCCCGGTTTCTCCACTTCTTCAGCGTCTGTGTCCCAGCCGCAAGCAGCAGTTGCAACCGCTTCCGGAAGCGCTTCATCGAGCGCAAATGGCGCTGCTATTCCTTCTTCTGCGCTACCACAAGTGACTGCTTCGTCACCCGTTAACGGCGGATCCAGTTCTCCTCTTCCCACTCCTGCGGTAGCTTCTTCCGAACCATCAGTGAGTATTCCAAATCCCGCATTCTCAAAGAACGAACTGCTTCCGAGCCCAACGACGAATCCAAGCGCTTACGGAACTCAACAGACGCCAGCTGCATACGCTCAGTACGCAGCCCCCGATTCTGCGGGTTATCCGGCAGCTTATCCTGTAGGTGTCGAATAGATCCAAACCAAGCATTTGGATCCTTACTTTCCTTTTAGACTGGACAGCCTGGTGCATACGTTCCGGCTGGGTCATACGCGCCTCAGTCACACGTCACGAACAGCTATTCTCCTACACCAAATCCGTATGGACCTCCCCAAACGGCGAACTACGCGCCACCGCCCACCAGCAGCGCTTATTCCTCCAACCCGCCGGCTCCAGTGCCTGGGAATCCCAATTCAGTTCCCGCTTCCGCACCTCCTGGTGGGTCGGCACCGCTAAGTGCTTCGGCATCCGCTCCTGTGCTCGGAGGGTACTCACCCCCGGCTGGCTATGGTGCACCCACAGGCTATGCGCCTCCTCCTAGCAGCTATGCCCCGCCAGGAGCTCCAGGATATGCTCCCACTGCTGGACCATACGGGGCTCCAGCGACGTACAATGCGGCAGCTTCTTTCCCGCCATCCCAGTACGGTCCTCCACCTACGTCAGGTTACCCTGGAGCAGCCAACCTAGGCTATCCTGGAGCTCCAGGAGCTCCAACTGCGCCAGGTTATCCAGGAGCTCCCGGTACAGCTGGGTACCAACCTCCAGGACACCCAGGTTATGCGCCTCCTCAAGGGTACCAGCAGCCGCCGTACGGTCAGTCTCCTTATGGTCAACCTGCTTACCCTGGACAGCAGCCATATGGTGCTCCCTCTGGTTATCCTCAGCAACCTTACGGACAGCAGCCTTACGGTGCACCAAACCCTCCGTATGGATACCAACCTCCATACGGTGCCGCACCGCCGCCAAATAGCAACGATGCCAGCTTTATTCCTCCCAAATGGCTCGGTAAGATTCCTGGCGGGAACGCGATTGCGAATGTTTTCAAGTGAGAATGTGGTTCCTGGTTGTTGGGGAGTCCTGCTGAGTGTGGGTTGATTATTTGCAGTGCATTATTTTAGTTGCTTGTCTATTGTTTGCTTGTTTTGAGCTGCGCTGTGTGGTTTGGTAGAGTGACTTCGTAAGTTGCTTTTCACAATGTGCCTTTGTAGGTTAAAGTGTATGAACTTTTGAAGAAATTGGACTACTAAAGTCTTCGTCCCAGCGCTAGTGTAACAATCGTTTGGCCTTGAACACCACCGAAAGTGAATGTTAGATACTTTACCACCTGAACTCGACATCTGCAATTCAGGCCTTCAATTTTGAAATATTCACAGGTCGCTGAGACGTACGTGACTGGAGCTGCTCCAGAACCTCAGACTCTGTGAAATTGCAAGTGTGATCTACAGAATACCATAGCATCTTTGCCACGTCCTCCGCATAGAGTTTCACATCTCTCTTCCTGGCCTCTGCTAAACTGATCGTCGAACGTGCCTTTGTCAAGAGCATGTCGATAGTGTCAACGTGGCCTCCCGCCGAGATAGCAGCAAAATCTAACAGATCGAGCTGCGAGTATTTCGACAGAGAGACAGTCAGTTTCAGAGGCTATTCGCAGTGCTGGTCAACTGGCAGGGACGCAATATTCCACTCCAGTGAGAGACCTAGAGTATGACCTGCAAAAACAAACTTGTTTTAACTTCATTCGAAAAATCGAACACGTATCTTACCAGTTCGAGCAGGAGATGGCCATTCCCACAGCCGAGGTCGACTAGGGGCACCCAACTTAGTGAACGTGTCAACCATCTGAATATTCGTGAGCGTCTTCTATTAGCATATGGTTGACATCACGAGCAGCACCTTTTTGCGCTTACCCAGTCCACCATCTTCTTCACACAGTCCTCGACCGAACTTCTGAGCATATCCCGTTCCCCGCTTAAAAATCAAATGACTACATCGTTCCCCAGCATACTAGTCTATTGTGCCCAGTTTGAAAGGGTCCTTTAGCCACGTGGTATCGCCCTATCCAGCTCGCATAGCACTTGCAAAGCTCCTGATTGAGACCGCGCTGCACCAGAAAGCACTCGATGTACTTAACCTGTGTCGTCTGGGGAACGACGAGGATCCAGATGGGCGGTATGTCTCCGGCTGGGCAAACTATCGCATGGCAGTGAATGGAAGGGGATGCCGGAAGATCCGAGATGGCAGATACGGAACGGTGGGAGCCTGTCAAGGATGCGAGGGATTGTTTCCATACGCTCATGCAGGTAGATTTCTATAGTTTATTAATTGTAATACGTTTGAACCATTTTTTCTTTCAGCTGCAGGAGAGTATGATTCAGTAGAACCAGAGACGATGTCCCATGCACAAGTATTGTAACGGGAGATGCACCTTTCAAATTTACCGATTTGACGAAGAAAATGGCAATGACGCTGGGGGTGATGACGGAGACTGGGTTGACATGGATAGCGTTAATGATCAAAATAATTGTTAGAGTAGTAAATATTCCTTGCCAAGATATCAAGCCAAAAACGGAAATTGCGCGTCTCGTGGTGATTGGATGTTGGTTATATGACAAACAGGCTCACGCTTTTTCGCTCGAAGCTCTGAATCTCCAGTATGGCAGAAGCGAAGAAAAAGAAGGCTCGAGTTGAGCTGGTAATTGCGAGGACCGTGGAATCAATCGATTCTTGTGCTAATTCTTGACAGGACGAGCATAGGCTGGACTTTGCACAGATCAAAGAGCGTTACGGCACATCTTTTAATGAGACTGCTGCACAGAGCTCCCAAGGATTGACGGCCGGTGAAGCTGCGAACCGACTAAATCAGAATGGGCCGAACATTCTTACCCCACCAAAGAAAGTCCACCCAGTTGTTTTGTTCCTCGAATGCCTTTTTGCGGTCTTCAATTGTCTCCTGATTCTCTGCGCCGTTATAACGTGGATATTGTTTGGGATAGATCCGATCAACAACTTCTCCAATGTAAATCAGGAATCTATTGCTGTGGTTTATGGCGCTGACCTGTACTTCAGTCATATATTGGTGCAATTCTTATGGGGGTCTCGATCCTCAATGCTCTTATCGAGTTCGTTCAGATTCGAAAGAGTGCAGCAATTTTGGATTCCTTCATGGTAACGTTATGGAGTCTGGAACAACTAAATTGACAACACCTTTAAACAGAACATGATCCCCGCAAAAGCAACGGCTGTTCGTGACTCTGCGCTTGTAGCAGTTCAAGGAGCCGACCTAGTTCTTGGAGATGTCGTCTATGTCAAGATGGGTGACAAGTGCCCTGCAGATCTGTATGTCTTCTTTGCGTCTGACATGAAAGTGGACAACTCTTCCCTGACGGGAGAGTCGGATCCTCAGCCGCGAACAGTAGGAGTCTCATCCTTTGAGAACCCACTTGAGGCACTCAATCTTGCGTTCAACGGATCATTGGTTATATCCGGTAAGTAGCGGGATTTGTACATGATAATGGCAACAACGCTGAAAGCTTACTCAAAGGTGATGGATACGGGGTCGTCATTCGCTGCGGTGACAACACAGTGATCGGTCAGATCGCTGGCCTTACTGGAGGAGAAAAGAAGCGGCCCTCTCCTTTAACAGTCGAGATCAACCGCCTTGTCATTATCATGTCAACCCTCGCTATCACCTCTGCAGTAGCCTTCTTCCTTGTGTCCTACTTTCGAAGCGGCAGTCTCAATACGGCACTCGCTTTCGCCATTGGCATTCTCATTGCCTGGGTTCCTCAAGGACTGCCTGCAACTGTTACGATGCTGCTTAGTATTGCAGCCAAGCGGATGGCAACCAAAAATGTGCTAGTCAAGGATCTTAAAGGGGTCGAGACTTTAGGCGGAATCACGATGCTCGCAACTGACAAGACCGGAACTCTCACAAAGAACCAGATGACAGTAACATACCTGTGGACAAGTGAGACCTTCTCATCAGCGACTTCTTCTGTCTCGTTTGATGCAGCGGAGCTTCAAGAAAAACCTTTCAATTTGGAGCTCCCGGGGATCAGAGACATTCTGTATATTTCTGCGCTATGCACTAGGTATGATTTACGCAGGCAGGTTTGGAGGGCGACGTTCTCTCAAACATTTTGATAAAGGGCTCGATTCGACAAGATCGATGTTCCGGTTGATCAGAGGTAAGAATTTGCCTGATAGCCTTTCAATTCTATAGTAAAGTCGGAAATCAGGCAAATTTTGGGGGATGCAACTGAGTCTGGACTGTTGCGATATACGGCCAAGATCTTATCCAATATCGACGAGCTTGGTGGAAAGTACCCAAAGGTGTTTGAGATTCCTTTCAATTCCGAAACAAAGTGGCACATGAGCATTCACAAGAAGGCCCACGCGAATGGAAAGCTGACTCTCTACATGAAAGGCGCACCGGAGCGTGTTTTCCGTGCGTGTCAAAACATTCTGTGGACAAACGGAGAGCCCGTACCTGTTGTTCAGGCTCACAAGGATGCTTTTCAGACTACCTACGAAAATATGGCTGGGAAAGGTCACAGAGTACTTGCTTTTGCCCAGCTCTTGCTTCCTGAATCTGAATACCCTGTGGATTACGCGTTTGACAAGGAGGCGAAGAATTATCCCACTGTAAGAAAGAACAGCTTTATCTTCGAATAACCTTCAATCTTTGTTCCATTAGACAGGATTCTGTTTTGTCGGACTTGTGAGCTTGGAAGATCCACCCAAACATGGTGTTCGCGAAGCTATCGGCCATTGTCGAGAAGCAGGAATCAAAGTGATGATGGTCACAGGCGATCACCCGCTCACTGCGGAGGCAATCGGTCGCAAGATCAACTTGATGCTCTCCGACACAAAAGAGAGAATTGCAAAGAGGAACAATGTCCCTGTAGACCAAGTGGCCGAATCCGATGTGAACGCCATTGTCATTCACGGGGAATCTATTGATGGGCTTACAGAAGCTGACTGGGACAACATTTTCTCAAAGGACGAGATCATCTTTGCGCGAACATCTCCCAAGCACAAACTTCAGATTGTCAAGAGAGCGCAAAGCATCGGGCATCTTGTCGGAGTTACCGGAGACGGAGTAAACGACTCTCCCGCTCTTAAGAAAGCAGATCTTGGTATTGCAATGAATCAATCTGGTTCAGATGTGTCCAAAGAAGCGGCAGCGATGATTCTGCTGGATGACAACTTTGCGTCTATTGTGCAAGGAATAACAGAAGGTCGATTGATCTTCTATAACCTGAAGAAAAGTATTCGATACGTTATTACGTGAGTTAATGGGTTGTGTATTGCCTTATGTACTCAAAAAACTAAACCTTATCGTGAATTGCATAGGCATATAGTTCCAGAAGTGCTGCCATACCTGTTCTATGCCATATGCGATCTTCCAATCGCAATTGGTGGAATGCAAATTCTTGTGGTTGACCTTGGGTTTGAACTGCTCGCAGCGCTATCATATGCTTTCGAACCTCCCGAAACTCCAACCGGTCTCATGAAGTTGCTTCCACGACGGCCAGTGAGCGCGGAGTCAATAGAGCTTTTGCGTGAACGCCACAAAGAAGACATTCATCTTGGATTGGCTCGGGAAAAAGATCCGGAGAAAGAAAGCGAGGATGAAGAATACAAACCGTCGTTTGGGGTGATTCTTCGGTCGTGGTTCTCACCGACGCTCTGGAGGAGAGCATTTGCGAAGTCTGCAGGAGAAGTTTTGGTGGACACTAATGCTATGCTTTGGATGTACATCGAGGCTCCAATTTTTGAATACGTTGGCTGCCAGACCGCTTTCTTCTTGGTTCTTTATCGAGACTTTGGCATTACACCATCGGAATCGGTAAATATTCAGAGGAACGGAGGGTGGACTCCAGAACCATTTGTTTTTCCCAATGGATATATAAGCGTAAGTGACCCTTTGCCAACCCATGATCACAAATAATATCCCCCCAACAGAACAAGGCTGAAGCGCTTGCACGAGCCCAGTCCGCCTATTACTTTGGATTATTTCTGTGCCAGTCATTTAACCTTTTCGCCTGCAAGTGTCTGATCACGCTTCCATTTGGAAAATATCCACTTCAGTGAGCTTCGTACATGATGAGTATGATCGCGCACTAATTGAATTCGATAAGGAATCGCTTTACTTGGATCACTTTAGTTGCCGGGGCTCTGTTTGCTGGTATCATCGTTTACGTTCCACCAATAAACCGTAAGTATGGCATGATTGGGTAGTTCGTTACTTAAATCCGGTCCTTCAAACAGTTGGTTTTTTCACCTCATACCAACTACTCCCGCTCTACTGGCTTGTTCCCATGGCCACAGGCCTGTTACTAGTGTTCTACTCCGGTCTCCGGTTTGCGATACTGCGAAGATGTGAGCTTCATCTAAGCACTGCTGTTCACAATCTGATCATATGCTATGTAGTAAAACCCATGAGTTGGTCACCAGACATTCAGGGCTTAAGGATGCATCCAACGCGATGGGTAAGAAAACAAAAATGCAAGATTCCTCCCCCGCTGATCAATGTGCTTCCAGTCGACTGGGCGCTGAGTTGCCACATTCTATTGAATGCACATATTGCAGTTTACTCCCAACATCACGTTTTCCTATCTATTGATTAATATACACTGTTTTGCCGTTTGCTTCAATCAATTTCTACTCATTCGTTCTCGTTCCCAATCAGCAAAATGTCTTTCCATTTCTGCTCGGTAGTCAGCATTGCCAACATTAACTGTAGGGATGATCCGCTGAACTCCCGCTAGTCCAACGACGAAATCACATAGCTCAGTAAACGATGAATGCTCTGAGTATGGAACTCCAATAACGGCCATGGGGGGTATGCCGTCAACATGTGTTGTTGTGAGAAGCGTTGGTCGCATTGATTTTACAGTGTATGCTGTGCCCGTACTTGCTGTTGAGAATGACTCGGGATATTTCATCATCTTCTCTGAAAACGGCTTTAACTGACTGTCCGCACCATAACTGTCTACCGATGGTGCAGATCTCTCTTTCGCGTCGGTTTTCGGACCTCGAAAGGTCCAACCAGTGGGTCGAAATGCAACAACCTGCTTGTATACTGGAGGAAGTGCCTTGAGTTTCTCTGTCAGAGCCTTAATGAACATTTAGTTACCTTCATGTGAGATCATTGTGTTAATCATTATACCTCTTTGTTCAATTTTCCCATCCCGACTACGTGGATGTCAGCTTCGTTTGGATTGGTGGTCAACAGTTTTGAAAGCTCGATATCATCCAGACACATAAGCATCCGCTTTTTGTACGGTTCAACGTAGATCTTTCCGCCGATCGCTTTCGCAATGCCTATCGGATAGAGTTAGCCGTTTTCAACCTACCTTGGAGCTGTCGCTACCTTTGTACACCTTTTCCTTTCCAATTTGATATGCCCCAACAACGAACAGTGTTCGCCACTTCACTTTCCGGATACTCGTTGACTTCCAGGGCTCCAGGTTCTCACTATCGGAGCGGCCATCCACGCTTTGCTGAGTTATCCCCAAGAATTTGTACATGAAAGAGACTGCTTTACCCTGCACCGGTTCGACCTTAGATTTCTTGCGGGTTGCAACCAATGTGCTGGTGATCTCTTGAAGCGATTCCCCTTTGACTGCCAAACGATAAGCGAGTTCAGATATGGAATCAATGATTTCTCCTTGAGGCGGAAAGCAATGAGAAGGCTTGCAATATGTTGTGTCGAGGTAAAGGAGATCTATTCGCTTCCTTGCAATCGCTGGGTGCTTCAAATGGTCCGGACAAGCGCGGAAATCTCCGGTGTGAAGGTATCTCAAAACACGGGATGAGGTTTCGGTCGATCCTGAAGTCGCTGAAGCTGCTCCTTTGTTGACAACAGTGTTTGGAACTTCGAAAAGGAATAGCACCGCACCCGGACAGTGATTAGCATCAACAAGGGTTACTCGGACTCCCTGAACTTCCGTGGGCACGTTCATGGGAAGCCGGACGACGTACTCTGGCTTCACTCGCAACTGTTGGATCACAAGACTTCCTGTGATAGCCGAGCAGTAAATCGGGCCATGGTCGAACTTTGACGTAAGCCCTCCAAAATGATCGGTGTGAAAATGGCTTTAAGCTGATCAGGACTTTGCAACCAAAACTCGTCTTATGTACCTCAAAAAATAACCAGAGCAATTGTCCACCTTCCCGTATGCAAATGCGTCAACCGTAAACGTTGTCCCCGGCAGCCGCTTGTACCAAGGACACGGTCTTGGTTTGCTGAAGTTCCCATGCACGTACGATGATACATCCTCAAGTGGCTGCTCATCAATAAGGGTATCGTTGCTTCCATCACTTTCTTTGCTCGGTTTTCCTCCAAAGCGCTGTCGGCCGCGTCCCCACCACCCTCGTCTCCCTCCCCTCGGAGCTGGGGAATGGATTGGCAATGCGAACTTGGACGATCCGGAAGTCAAAGGTGTGTTGGGTGGCTCTTTGAACTTCGATTCCGCAATTGAGTTGAAGCGCTGGAGTGGCTGATAGGCGGCAGTCGTATCAGAAGTTCTTGAAAGCGAACATGCAGAGTGGGACCGAGAGAAAAAGGTTGTGATGGATTGCTGTGTGGTGTATGGAAGGGGGCGAGCTGCAGATGGAAAAATTAAGCTGGGTTTGAGTTTGGATGGCTCTGGAATATCGGGCTTTGGCTCAGTTATTGTTCCTGGCGTCGGATTAGTGAATCCGTGATCCAGGCAGCGATTAACATGCGCTTCCGTGACCTGGATCAGTATATTCAGCCGATAAGAAAACATTTAAATAATCTTTTGGAACCACACCTGAATGGAAAAACCGGCAAGGTTCGCTAAGCATACCGGGCAAGTGTGTGTTTCACTGCATACACCTGTTTCATTTTCCGAAGCACCAGCAGTGCCATCAATGTCCGAATCTTTTGATAGAAACTGGTTCTCTTTGCGGGGCGGAGAGACCTCCGTCGGCTCGATCAGGTTCACTGAAGCTGGAGGAAAGCAATCATCCTCGTAGGTGTTTTCCCAGTCATAGTTCAAGTAGTCGATCTGGTAGCCAGAATAATTGTCAATATCCTCGAACTCTTCATAATCCACCCCCATGGTGGAGTTTGTGATCGCCCATTTGTTTGGTTCATTGGTCTCCTCTTCTCCTTCGGCCACGTCGTCCCTCAAACGCTTTGTGATGGTGCAATCTGTATCAGATGATTCATCTTCAGATTTTCGCTTTCTCGCTCGATCCCGCACATCTTCGGATTCGAAACCGCTGCGTTCGAGAGGGACATTGCTGCATCTTCGCGACTCCATTTCCCAAAGGATGCGCAGTTAAACATCACGTGTCCTGATTTCCAAATCGGGCAACTTCTAATATGAATGAAAAGTTTCACCACATCATCGAACATGAAATGGAAAGCGGAAGAAAACAAAAATACAAGCCATCAGAGTAAAGTACTGATGGTGATCGCACTCTACTTTGTTGTTCCAGCAGGCCAAATTCCGATCGCAACGTACTCATCCACCACTTGCTTCAAGTTCTGGCTGGTTGGCTCAGGGATGCTGTATGAGAATCCTAACTCGCGCTCGATCTGGAGCATTTCATTAGCATTCAGTTACACAATACCAATGCGGATAAACTAACCTTTGAGCCGTCAACACTTAAGAAGTTCTCCTTCAGCAGCTCTTTGTCTAGGTAAGGCGTCAAAGGAGTGTTGACAACGCCAGAGGCTTTGCAGAGATCGGACCATGGCTGCAAGTGCTTGTCATTGACGTCTTCCGTCACCGCTTCCAGGTTCATCTGGGCAAATGATATGAGATAAGGGCTTGAGAAGTCAACAATCAAGCTACCTTAGCGTAAAGATTGATAGCTGTCCCTTGGAAACCAGTCTCAATTCCGAATATTGTTTGAATGTGGTTGTTGATCGAGCCCTGGTCTGTGAACAAAAGAGTGTAAAACTGAGCGAACCAAAGTTTAGTGGACGTTCTGACGTATACCAGAATCACCCTTGTCGCAAAGATTGAAGATGTCACCGCGTTTAACGGGCCCTGTTCGTCCTCCCTTTTCCTGAACAGTTGCAGCCAAATGCCATATCGCCCGACACTTATGGTTTCCGACATAAGGACAATTTAAAAAATACGCTGAAGTGATACTGACCACATCCACAACGTGAACTGTGTTGAGCTTGAGATCCTTCGACCAAAGCATTTTCATTTCTTCGTTGAGGTTCTTGTACACAGCAGCAATGATCAGCCTGGGAGCTTAAGAACGAGTTAGAACTTCTCTTAAGGCATACAAATTATGCCCACTGATTCCAAGAACATCGCCGGGGCCATATACTGTGGCGGGACGGACGATGATATAGTTCAACCTGCATCACTCGTCAGTAGGCTCAATGGAAATGTATAATTACGCCTCACCTATCCAGCTTCTTCAACTCCTCCTCCGCCCTCAGCTTGTGCTTTGCCATGGCCGTCCACGGTTTCACCTTACTCGTTTCCGTCGAAGGTTTCTAGCAAGGAGTTACTACTCCGTTAGTCGGACATCATCGTCTCACATTCATATCCAACCTTGTCTGGCTCGTACACCTGTGCAGTGCTCGCCTCCACAAAGCAAGCGACATTGCGCTTCTGCGCTTCCCGAGCAACCGACAATGTCAGCTGGAAAATTTTCTCCTCATAGACCTTCAACAGGATGACGATGGTGAGCACCTGATCGAATCACTTCCCCTGCAAGAGATTACCTCTTCCGACTGGCTGTACTTTGTTTCAGCTGCGAGGTTGAAAACGTAGTCAAAGTTCGTCCCATCTTCGCATGTAAACACCTTTTCGCAGGAAGCTGGAAAAACCAGAAATTTAATAATGTGAGCGTTCCTGAATCGATCATGCCAAATCCCTCTATCGCCTTCCTTCCCCAAAATGCTTTGACATGGTCCTACCAGGGTTCACAAGATTTGCCTGGCGAAACTCGACACGGGGGTCCTCAAACGCTTTCTTGCACCTTTCCGACAAGTATGCTGTTGCAGGAAGGACTTTGTCTGCAACTCGAATGGAACTTGCGAGATCATTCTCTACCAGGTATGTAACGAAATTACGACCGATGAAGCCGACTCCTCCGAGAACAAGAACTTTCGGGGCCATTTTTGAGATGAAGGAAAGGATCTATAATGTGGGCATGACAGTGGGCAACAAAAGGTTCAGCTAATTGAAAGTGAGGCATTGGAAAAATTGAGGAGAACCGGAATACCAAAGCTGTCCAACACGTTAAACAACTAACGATGCGATCGTGCGGACTGCCAGTCTGGGCCTGCAGCCGGCAGCACAGAAAGCCAGGCGAGGACGTACCAACTACCAACAGGAGACCAACCAGCTGTAAAGGAATCACGTGGCATGTAGGTTAAAATTTTGAATTTGAACTTTAATTATTTATCAAATCAAGGAACATTAATGTGATATTCGTTTATTCCAAAATGAAGTGTTCGACACAAGCATAAGTTAGCAACAATCGTGAGCTCACTCCATAGCTACTGGCACAACATCCTCAAACATTCGGTCGATCTGTCGCTTAATCGCTTCCTCGTCAGAATTCCATACAGGCATGTCTGGCTGTTTTCCCCTGGAGTCGACATATGTTTTCATATGTGGAGAGCTTCGTACTGAGCTACGGATCGAGC
This sequence comes from Cladochytrium replicatum, assembly GCA_025526935.1. Lineage (NCBI taxonomy): Eukaryota > Fungi > Chytridiomycota > Chytridiomycetes > Cladochytriales > Cladochytriaceae > Cladochytrium > Cladochytrium replicatum. Next base: position 56,249 of record JAHLKD010000111.1, read on the forward strand.
TTCTGCTGCTCGTTGGTGTCCTTGATCGCTGCTCAACAACCTCCCGATATGACGACTGCACATCGTATGTGTGCAAATTAACTGTGTGCTGTGCAGTCATCTCTTGCCTTCGAACCGATTCCGGCCTCTTGAATGGCTGTGAAAGCTGTGACTGCTGCAGACCACCATCAACCAATGCGGCGAGATGATCAAGGCTTTGGGCTGCCCTGTAGCCGTCCGGGAATGCGCTCACTGGTGGCGTTCCATACTGTGGAGCTGAAGATCCGGAAAACAGCTGAGACTGCTGAATGGACCGTGGGCGATTCATGTTTAGGTGACGTGGGCTGGAGGTATATGATGGGTCGTAACCTGGTTGTTGCATGTGAACTCCGCCGTACGGTCCTTGGCCACCAACAAGGGATTCTCCACGGGGGCGAACAAATTGATCTCCGGCGGTAGATCCCGCGTACTCATATGGATCGCCTGGAGAAATAAGCAAAAACAGTTAGACCCAGGGCGGTATTAGCTAAACGATGCTCGCTTACCATAGCCATAATCATCCTGGTACGCTGCACGGCCTTTCCCGTGCGCTGCCATCCCACCTCGTTGTGGACCGTAGTTTGAACTTATGCACGTTTGTCGGTCCTCGTCTTCCTCCTCGTACTCATCCGCACCGAGCGACGTCGCCGTCGATGGTCTTCGGTCAAGGCTTACCCCGCGACCTGCGGTGTGGTGTGCTTCGACTCCGCCGCCCGTCAGAGCGGCCGCAGTTCCACTGCTCTTGGATCGTTTTGGTGTGGGAAGTGTCTGGTATAACGACGCAGGGTGCAGAACGCTGACCGGGATCTCAACCTCTGCACGTGCCCCTCCGGCTGCCACGGCGGCAACTTGGACCACGTACGAAACGTCGATCAGAAGCCCGTTGCTCACAGTTCGTGCCCAGGTCTAAGGAAATCGAGTATAAGAATATGTGACAGTAATCATTGTTCCCTGAATACTCACAGGCACAACGAGGTCAACGACAAGTGATTTCTCCTCGCCTGGAAGGACTCCACTCCACCATGCGAGCTTGCTTCCAGGATACTGCGATGGACCTCCGTCCATAAAGTCTTCCTCAGCAAATCCGTCGCCGGGATATTTTGCGAGGGCAGCTGCTGGTTTGCTGGGTGGTGAGTCGGCTTGAAGCACGCGCTCGGAAACTTCAACACGCGAGAAGTTGAGAAGGACGAGGGACTGGTTTGCCGAGCTGCGCGAGAAAGTTTTCAAGCGACGGTACAGCGTGACGTTCAGTTGTTTAAGCTGTTTCAAAGAAAACAGGGTCAGCATAAGAATTCATACTCGAGTCGCGACTTGAACTCGCCTTTTTCTTGCTGTCGTTCCGAACAGTAACACCAACGAAACCCATGCTTCCAGCGACCCATACGCATCCGCTGTTTGCTGAGCATTCAAGATCGTCTGGCGCTATACCCGTCCAGCAAAGATCGCTCGCTTTACCAGGCATCAAGATCTCTGCATCGACACGAAGCTCGCCCTTCTTCATCATCCAGCCTCCAACCTTTGCAGTTCCGGTCGCCTTGAATGGCTTTGAACGCAGAGTTGCCCCGCACCCATTGGGGACGCGAGAAGCAGTGACTCCGCCAGCAATCAGCGAGACCGGGTCAGCACAGTGCTCGAGAACCTGGATTTCGCGGTAGGCAACGAGAGTGGGACGCTTTTCGGAGCGAATCTTAACGTCAACAGAGCTAAATGTGGCCAAATTTATCAGCACTCATAGCACTTAACAAATCGATCTTGTACATACCCGGAGACAACGTAACGAATTCCTCCGTGACGACGACTCCAGTAAGATCCCGGAAGAGGAAATCCTGCACCGGCACCAGTGATATCGTCGTTGTCCGATCCGACCGCTTGAACGTTCTGTGTTGGTCCGAGTGGGATCTTGAACTGGAAGATTGTGGCACCCTTCTTCGCTTGCCACATGCCGTGCTCGTCTGGCGGACCGGGAACGACGGCGTCGCTTGGTACGAGTGGAGTTTGGATACCAAGTTCCGGCTGCATCCCTTGGATCAACAGCTTCTGTGCAAACAGAACGCGACGTTGGTTGGGTGCCTTGGAGTTTGTGTCAATAACCTCTGTGAAAACAGAAGACGATCTTGAGAAATGTGACATATTTTGACGAAAACCTGGAAGAATACCTTCGAAACCAACAAGGGTCATCTCGATCCGGCCGAGCTTGACCTTGCTTCCACTTCTGCACCTGATCTCGAAGCGTCCAGTCACCTCTCCTCCGGCCATGTACATGGTTCGATCCATATTGAGAGTAAGATCAACGAATCCACCGGTCGAAGTGGATCGAATGTTGTTGGCGGCTGCTCCCACGGGAGGAAGCAAATAAGCGTTCGAATCCCCTTCTGCCTGAAGTGGTCCCAGGTTTATATGCTCTCGCTTGAATGTTTCCGACTCGTATGTGGTGGGGTTAGAAGCGCGGTTCAGGGCTGACAGTTATAAACGATTGATCAGGATGATCTGCTCCAGAGCTAAAATCAATGTCACTTACATGGCGTTCTGCTTCGTGGTGGGGACATGTCTATGTCTCCTTGCAATCCACCGTTCTTGATTGGGCTGGTTTTCCAGTATGTCTGCAGCTGATCCGGACTGACGGTCTGGCTGATCCCGTTCATGGTTGACGGTTGAGTGTGGGAGTTTGGGTGCAATTAAAGCGCAAACGCGTGTCACGTGCCACATTGAACATATTTGAAGTTGCACATATGTCACAAAGCAATATATTTATGTCCGAATACATTTCAGATCACATATATTAGTACATGAAATACTCATCGACCACCTTGGTCATATTTGTCACCGGTTTACCATATTGTCCTTAACTTCGACCACCACATTGCCTGAGAACCACTCTGTGCCATACCACCTCGCAATCCTCCTCTCCCACCCATCCGCCTTTTTCTGCCCCTCTCAGAGCCCTGCGACCATTACCGTTCAAACCACGCCCAAACCCGTACCATTCCCAACTACACCATTCCCGAGCCTGCAGGGTCCCCGTTCCCGGCTACAAGCATGTCCAAATAATCAACTTCGCCCATGTCTATGTTTTCTATCATCATCATGGCGACATCTCGCGGGTTACTCAACGGGAGAGGTACCACCTGAGGCAACCGCATAAGCAGCAATATCTCTCTCCTGCTCCGAACACGGCTCAAAAACGTTGACGAACCGCTCGAGTCCAGGGCCAATCTCTAACACCGAGGCCATGTTGCCTGCACGGTAGTAGTAGTTCGGCGCAGACCAAACGGTCGATAGCATGTCATCAAAAAGTATCTATTCAATCAATAAGCACAAACTTGCCATCGACGTGAACACTTCGTGCAGTGTACCGGGTACCCCTCAGGACACAGTTGATGGGCTCTGCAGATATGACCAATCCATTCACTTCAAGGTACTTTCGCGCGACTTCTTTTCCAAACATATTTCCCGCACCACGAGGAGAGACCATGAAGTCCCCTTTGTTATCATCCGCCACAGTCGCACTGGGAACCGGGAGCTGCCCAGGCCCACCGGCGGGTTGTGATATTGGATCTGACCATACCAAATCTGCCATTGGACCGTCATGTGGAATTTCTGACCGATAGGCCAATTTTTAGCGAGAAAGTTCAGGGTTAGACAAAGCTCCACCAACCTCGAAATCTGTCAATAACTCTAATTTGGTCGATAGTATGAAGGGATGGACTGAGTCCTGCATTGAAATATGAATTGAATGGTTAAACTCAATTGGGACGAGCTGAACATCCCTCCGTGAACAAAGAAGATTGCGTCATCAATCATAATAGAAAGGACCAGATAGTCAAACATGTCAGTGAAGTATGTCTATACGTTGAAGTTCCCGTATTTTCTTTGACACTCTGCATAGAATCCGTCTGTCTGCAGTCTGTCCCAATAAGATGTCGTTACTTTGGTTTCTACAAGGGTGACCGCCCTGCTTTCATGATTGCCGCGTATGAGCGCGACCCTGTCAAGGTATCTGAGCTTGAGGCACGTCAACAGTGTGATGGTCTCGACGGAGTAGTAGCCACGGTCGACATAATCGCCCAGGAACACGTAGTTTGTATTTGGGCAGAAACCACCGCTTCTGAATATCTCCAAGACGTCAAAGAATTGCCTAAGGATTTCAAATAAGTTATTCGATCAGACGAATTGCTCATGCTATCATTTGTCTGGTACCCATGAACATCCCCGATGAGAGTAACAGGGCAGAAAACCATGCGCACGTTTCCTTCCTTGACTAGCTCCTCCTTTGTCTTCTCGCAGAGCTCCTTTACGATTGATTCTGGCAGCAGCTGCTTGTTCTGGACCTGCTGGATGAAGGCATCGACATCGACATCCCAACGCACCATGCCGAGGAATGGGTGGGCTGGAGTGAGAATTGCGCAAAGAGAGTAACCGGAACTAAAAAGGTAGCTATGGGCATCTCTTCACAGCCGTACTTCGAGGTTCATTCAATTCTAATACCATCCATGCGCCAAAAATTACATGGCTCTTATTTCTGAAGACATTTTGGTCGACCACACAGTCACGTGCACCACTCCCATAATGAGCTCAACGTCTCCATCGCCAACCGTTTCCCAGTCCGGTATGAATGAATGAGCGCTCCAGCAACAGACCGCATTTTAAATTTGGCTGAAAATCAGCTTCGCCTTCACCTTCTCCGCATACAAAATATAGCCTTTCAAGCTGGGGCGAGGGTGGGTACATATCACCGCATTTATCTCTCAAGCCTTACTCTTTCATAGGATTCGTGCTCCTATTCTTCTTCGGGTGCGCCTTGGTCGGAATATACATGTTTTTGAAGATTCGTCGGCTTCAGCGGGAGTCGGGTATTGGTGGAAGCAGAAACTGGGGCGGTGGAGGTGGAGGATTTTCCTCTCGAGACAAGCAACCCCGCTTCGACAGTGTCTCGTACGACCCATTGGCGAATTACAACTCCTTTGCGTTTGATGACGACATGGACGTAGAGTTGGCAACCGTCAACTTCAGGGGTGATGTGCCCAGCGCTGTTGCCGGGATGAAATTACATTCTGCAAACTCGAATCTATTTACACCGCCGCAGTCTAATGGCCAAGGGGCTGCAAAGTCTGCCCAGCTGGTCGATACGGCCTCAGATGAAGATGATCCTGACGAGTTGTTTAAATGGTGGTAGCTTTACTTGTGGAGTATTGTGGAAGGACTGACAATGTTATGTAGGGCGGAGGCAAACTTACCTCCCGGTGGAGAGTCGGCAGACCGTCGAGCTTGAAGGATGTTTTTTGGTGCAGATCTTCTATATTTTTCTGGCGGTTAAAGCTGTGCTCTACACCTTATTTTATGCACCCATGGTCACAACTGCATTTCAGTCGTATAAAACAAACCCTCATAAATGAATATCACACCCTCAAAACACTAAGCCACTAACTGCCTGTGCACTAATGCAAGCTCCTCGCTGGAATGTCGGGCTGCAGTTATGGGCACACAGAGGTGGAGGTGCCCTTGAGCGAATCGAGAACACATTAGCCGGATTCAGACACGCATGCAGAGATATCCAGTAAGCCAATGAAAAGCAGATTATGAAATCACAATGTGTAACACAATTCTGCAGACCCATTCCCGATGTCCTCGAGTTTGATTGCAGTCTGACCAAGGATGGCATTCCTGTCGTGTTCCATGACAACACCATGGAAAGGCTATGCGGGCCGTCATTCAAGGACAAAAAGATCAGCGACTACAATTACGACGAGCTTCCGCCGCTTGCCTATCCACCCAAGCTTTCCCCACGCTGGCACCTGACTTCTACTGGCTCCCCAAAACTCTTGAAGGATCCCGACCAGGCAGAAGTGATGAAGCTGTCTGGGATCGCGGAGGCTGCGTACGAGGACTGCCGCAAAGCAATCCTTGCCGAGCCTGACGCAAGTCGCATACCCAAACTCGAAGAGGTCTTCCGCGAGTTTCCTAACCACCCCATGCAAATCGATGTAAAGACTGGACCGGCGGAGCTTGTGAAGAAAGTCGGGGACATGATAATCGAACATGGGAGGGCCAAGATCACGGTCTGGGGGAGCTTCGTTCCAAAAGTCTGGAAAGAATGCTTCAAGCAATTTGGCGAAGAGATTCCGATGCTCATGAACCTGAACACTGTTCTGAGCACGTACTGTGCGTGGTACGTGGGGTTTCCGTTGAGGTGGCTGCCTTACATTGGTTTCGCTTCGGTGCGCACTGTGGCTGTCGCTGTCATCCCGGATCTGGATTGGCTTCTTAAGCCTGGATACGTCAGAGCGCTGAATGTGCAGTTAGGTGTAGCAGTGGTGGTTTGGGGTATGCCAGGGGGTGGTTTGAACTCCGTGGACAGATTGGAGTTTGCACGAGCTGCGGGGGCTCAAGGCATCTGTACCGATGTTCCGACTCTGGGAAGGAAATGGTTGGAAGAGGGGAACAGGCTGAAAACCGTACAGGAGGTTCAGGAAGAGTACTCTCAATCAAAATTGCGCTGATGCAAATGCAACTACTATGTATTCGTCGTTATTCACACTCTTTTACCTGTGACGGTGATTTAAGTGAATGTCAACAGTTGAATGAAGTTGTCCATTTGGCGGCCAATTTGTATTGTTGTCAATCTAAACGTGCTCCATTCATCCATCACAACCAAGCCGATGTAATCGATTGAAGGCGTGTTCCATGAACGCTGAATACTCCAATCGTCCACAGTCACCCTCGATGGCAATCTTTGTGAGACGCGCGTGAAGATGCGTGCCGATCCCATGAGCCCGGTTTTCGGGTTTCACGTAAAGGTCTTTAAAGTCCTGGCTTGGCAAGGAAAGTCGAGTAAGTGAAGAAGTACAGCGCAAACCCGGCATCTGTTCAAGTTCCATTGCGTGAGCCGATTCGTCTTGATCTGCACGTTTTTTGAGTGTCGTGTGATGCAATGATAACTTCTGCAGACGATCGAGGACTGAAAAGAGTGTTATTCAAAATTTCTTCGGTTGCCCCACTTTCGTGCAGTTGGTTGCTGCACGAGTTTTGACTCCTCCCATTGTGAAGAGTTTGATCGTGGATGAATAACCAAGGACCATAAATATTCATAACGCACCGCCAAGGAGCTTCTCAGCAGAATATTTGTAAGCGGAAAAGTTGTAAGTTTATGGAAAAATGCATGTCAATTGAAGGGCTAACTTGAACAAGTTACTGCAAACTGGTGTAGGTGTAATGGAGGATCCCCAATGGCACAGAACGCTTCAACCTTTTAACAGGTTTTGGCACTACTGAATATGTGAGAGCGTCCAAAGAAGATCCTAGATCGCACTGCTTCGTTTGGTGGGTCCATCCAGAAATTTTGTCATAGCTGAAGTACGACTAAATGATTAAATGGTGATCACTAATTCCGCACGGAGAAGAGGTTGGATCTATGGCACCAATGATGGCAACAGAATATAGGGGTGGGGAAGCAAACTTTATCGCAAGAACGGCAGGCAGCCACTCGGCCGAGCTGGAGAATGATTGCAAGTGCCTAGCTAGAGATCTCCAGCGATTGCCTGCCATCGGAGCGAACCATCAACGAAGGCTTGGCACCGCCAGACTTGGCTTTGGGTGGGGCTACTGTCGCAGGCATATGAAGGGGGGACACATTCCTCCGGGAATGGGAAGCGACTTTCATAGCTTTGGCTCTGACGGACTTCGTAGTTATGCAAATTACTTACACTGGTTGCATAATTGTGAAAATAAATATAGAATCAACCAACTTGTAAATGGGATTGTTTCAGTATCAGCGCAAAAGTTGTGGGCAATCCCTCCCAATGACGCACAAGTGCCCAACCTTATGCGCCCAAACCATTTCCATTCACATATTTCATTGCGTCAAGAGAAGCTCCGAGGAGCTCCTCTGTGCTGTACTTCACGTGAAGCACGTCCGGTGGGGTAACTTTCTTCAGGGTTTTCGCGATCGTGTCGCAAAGACTTGTTAGGTAGTCAGGGTTCATTTGGTCGTTATGGAATATGGCCGAATGGACGTTTGTCTGCAGTCCAAAAAGCGACGTCAATAATGAAGCATGTAATTTGAAATGTTTCTACTTACCCATGGCTGAAGACCAGCCATGTATCTCGCCATATAGGCTGCCCCAATGGCAGCCTCTGAAGCACAGAAAACCATGCCATCGCTCTTCCGGAGCAACAGCTCGGTTAAGTAGTCCGCCATGCTGCGGACTAGTGGCTGCGGGTCTACAGTATCAAAGATGCTGCAGAAGTTCGCTGTCGTAGCGGCTCGTCTTTTCCAGTTCAAGGTGCGTAAGACGATTCGTTCTGCTTCTAATAGTCGCTCCCTCGAGTATCCAATTCCTCCAAGACTGAGGAATTGGTCCGTTTCGAAGTCTCCTTGCTCAATTTTAGAGCGATGCTGCAGCTAAAAGAGCATAATCTAGACCGCTGCGCTTGGCCAAGGCAGCGGTCCATAGTATGTACCGCAGGAGGGTCGAGTGGGCTTGAATGAGCTACTCGACAATGGTTCTCCGAAGCAGCCAGCTCAGGCGGGAGCGACATTGGCTGTATTCTTCCGGAATAAGTGTTTCGGTCTGAAAATGTTTGCGGAAAGTGAACTTTTTTAGTACTGAACTTGAAGTTTAGCACGAGAACAAGCTATCTACCTCAGCATCTCTCGGCAGACTTGCTGGAGCTCTTCCAAATTACTGATTGGTGTTTCGTCAGTTTGGGGTCTTAAATTGATCAGTGCGATTGGGATTCGGGAGGGTTGATCCTAAGAAGGTTGGTTGCCCATCCAAGAGGAATTACCCCCAGAAGCTTGAGAAGATGTTAGGCCCATAGAAGAGTTCGAAGGTTGTGAGGGCATGGAAGTTGTGCGGACGTCCAGAGTTTCTCGTCCGTACGGTTGTCGAAACAATTCCAAGTGATTTAGCCGGGTGGAGTTTGTTAATGTAACTGAGCACCAATGTCATCTTATTCAGCGCAATCAACACAGTGCATACGTTTTATCTCAAGTTCCGATAAAGACTGAGGATATCCCACAGGCAGAGACATGTGTGTAACCATTGGAAGAATATGTTTCTCAGGTGTTTATACCATAGAATCGTGGGTGGACTTGTCCATAGGAGCGGGCTTCTCCATAGAGTGCGCCTCCAAAGAAGGTTGGTGGTCCATAGAAAGTTGGCGGTCGATAGAAGGTTGCAGATCGATAGAAGTTTGTAGAAGGTTGCACATTATCCATAGGAGATCGGCAGTGTTCAATAGAAGATACGTGAATGTCCTGAGAAGATCTTGGGTGGTCCATATGTGGTCCAGAGAAGACTCCATCATGGGTTGCATTAAACTGGTTCAGTCAGAGCAAAACAAACTTGCACTTAATAGTTCCTGACATTCCGAGCTTGAGCTCCAAAAAGACCTCTCCTGCTGCCCTTCCCGGGGGGTTGACCCACATATACTCGCATATACGTTAGACTCCTTGGCCCGTGTTTCAAGACGGGTGGTTTGAGACCATTTCGTCAGCATCCTAGACGCGTTGAGTTAGCGGGGATCACACTTCCTTGCTAGCAATCTGCATGCAGTTTCCCATCAGGTTACGTGAACCAACCAACCCCATCATTTGCATGACCTGTGGCCTCAGAGCCATTGGGACAGAGCGGTTTTCCTGATGTTCCGTCCTAATGCCGTCACCGTCATGTCCTTCACCGCCGTTGGTACGACGGGTGGCCTTAGGACCATTCGGGGCGTCCGGATTCTTCTTGGTTCTTCCGTGTTTGTCGAATCGAGACCAGTTTGCCTCTAGCTCCTCGATGTCGGCATTGTCGCGACCACGCTTTGTCCCAGAAGTGCGTGCACCTCCGGCGACCAGCTCCACGGTGTTCCCTACTTCCGAAACAGAAGATACATTGATCGCGACCTTGGACTGCTTGCCAGCCGCTTTTCCGCAACGTGTTGATCCAACCGAGATCGGGAGCCTGCAAGTCGTCGTCGTAGAAAACGCACCTCCATGGAGACTCCGTTGGTCTCCTTGTCATCATGCTCGCGCTTCTGGCGGGTACCGCACTGGAGAAACAATATGCGGTGATAATATGAGCTCACATGCCATTTGGTGAGGCAGGGAAAAGGAAAGAAAGATTTGGGAGAAGAGAAGGAAAAGGTGGGGGCATCGGAGGGTCACGGAGGGAGGGGAGACATGTTTCCCACAGTCCCGGAGTGGTTGGATCAACCTCAAGACGATTGACTCGCCAACTCAACGGAGGGTTGGAATGGTCAAACCATGTCCTTTGGTTCTTGGTTTTACCATATTCGACGTAGGTGAGTGCAGTCATTGCTCTGACGACGTGTGGCGGGCTTGATCACAATGTGCACGGAGGGACAGGATCGGGGAAGACTTTGGGTCTCTCGTTCTCAGCACTCTGTACTTCTATAGATACTCCCAGGGAACACTTCCGATCGTTTAAAAGCATCCTTCGCTTGGTCCAGTTCGCCAACGTCACTCATTTGCGCTGGGGAAGAGGCGAATGGTTGAGATTCATTCACTCTTCTGCTGCACTCGGAAGCTAGAGACTGATTGCTAGCGTGGCTACTGCCCATTTAGTGACACCACGTTGGAACTGCGGTGAATCAAGCCTTTTTGGTTGCGAGAATATCTCGGGATGGGCCGCGGTGATCCTAAAGCTACCAGCTTTCACCGAAGAGGCGCTTCTGATTCTCGATTTTTTTGGAATTTGTTTACAAATGATGGTCTGGACACTCATCCACAATACATTTTTCTGTGTAAATTGCACCATTCATGAAACGTCTTAGCGGCATACCCGATGATGGGGCGCAAAAGTAAATCTCGCTGTTGACTATTTTGTATAACGAAAACTGATGAAGTTTACGTCAAAGATTTGAACCGCACGAGTTCCTTCAGTCGATATATCCCCTCCATTCGTTCCCCGAGGTCAGGGAATACAAAGAACACCTCCTCCTTCGCATCAAGACCTTTAAGCGTGTACAAGCTCGACACCATCTAGTCAGTCATCGAGTTTTTCCATCCCGGAGGAAGTGCAACTCGTCCTCAGAGTCGGGCGCGATCAACGACGGGTATAAAAAGTAATAAAAGTCTCCAAGCGCGGAGCGAGTGTGAATGAAGACTGGGCATCAGTAAGCTCGAGTTGCTATTCCAACAAATAAAATCTCTTCAGAAAGTGTGATCCGAAGAGCTGAATGAAGCAGCTTACGATGATGGGTGGTGGATCCACTGGACTACGATCCACTGGAGAGTTTCAGAATGATCAATTGCGAGCGTAAGAAAAGAAAACCGTCATGCATGCTGGTGTGTCCGCCACACCACCCCACCTTTCTCGCCGAACCAACACATCCTGGACTGCTGCAGCAGAGAGAGTCGGTAGTTTCTCTGTTGTCGATCGTGGTCCGAGTGCTGCAGCTACGAACTGGTAGCCTGACGTCTCCAACCAGCGGAGTTTGCCATGAGATAATAAATACTCCCACGTTGATCTTATTTGACGCTCATGTGCCCTTCAATGCGACAACCACAAACGAGAAATAACAATTGCGTGTAGTGATTGCTCTTTCTTTTTCCTCTCTTGAGGATCCTCAGCAGCAACCACATGAGATTCACTCTCCACCGGTTCATCGCGTGGAGAGGGAATGCTTAGCTGCTCTTATTGACTACGAGGAAAGCATTTGCACTTGGTGGAAAGTCAGCTTCGTCATCAAATTTTTCTGTAAACTGAAAGATTGGGCCGAAAGAACTGCATCTGATCTCAGCAATACTGAATGGCGGTCCCGTGTGGTATCTGGCCCATAATCCACGGCAATAATATCGACCACTTGTTTGATGCTGTTTAATGAACAGTGTTCTCTGCGCCACAACTTGTCAGTTTTCAATGGTTTCTTCCAACCCCAAGAAACGGAAAGCAGAAGTCGCATTGGAGAAGAATGACGAGGAATCAGCGGTTGTAACTGGAGGTTCGAAATCGTCGTCCAAGAAAAAGGTGATGACTCTTTCCACCCTTGAAAACGATGGCGAGGAATCGAACAGATCCGGCTCTGTGGGTGAAGTGAAAGCAGTTTCGAGCAACCAACCCGCACAAACACTTGAAACACTTCGTTCAGTACTTGCCTCTTCCAATGATGAAGAGGTTTTCCAGGGTATTTCCTCAGCTCGTCAATACTAATGGGGTATCTAATTGTAGGGTTGTAGGGCTGAATGCATTCAGCCAACAGTTGATCCAGTTGATTGGGCGTACGGCAATTTCAAACTCTCTGGATAGCGAAGTTGTGAAGGGATATCTGGCTGGTTCTCCGGACGCGAATGACCTCTTCAAAATCTGGTCGTATCAGCAGCAGGTGTGTATCGGCCTGGGGCTGGCCACTTCAGGAGCTTATTTCTTTCCCAAATCACAGTACAAAGTTGCTCGACTGGAATCGGTTATTGTGGATGCCATCGCTCGGTTGATTCTTGCTGCCCGAAACATAGATCTTCGTACATCTTCGATTGCCATTGCGAAGAATGTTGTTAAGATGCATATGACCGCAGTGCATCGAAACCTCTCATCGGGAAGACCTGTACTCGTTCAGTCTACTCTGAGACTATTAGTTGCCATCGCTTCATCCTCTCTTGCGGTCGCAAAAGAGCTACAGCAATCCTTCACGTTTTCAATGAAGGTGCAGAGACATTATGCATCGTGAGTTCTCCACTGATATGGGTTGTCTTTAGGTATTGCCCACGTTCTTGACTATTCGAAAGAAGGTCGGAAAGGAAGGAGCGGGAAAGCCGCGGCCGCCGGTGGAGGGTTTGTACAAAGCAAAAGATTACCGGAATTACACTAAATTTCAAATATAGACATTCGTTTATTGTATATCCGATTCATGTGTGCATTTTTAACGCATAAAAATGCCGCCTTAACTAAAGCTATTTTGGAGACGAAAGAATTCCTTGGAAGCATATTTAAAGGGATGATCGAAGACCCGTTCGAGGTATGTTGCAAAGCATAAACTTGAATGTTTAGATTGTAACCTGTCGCGACCACCAGACCATCGAAACTACGCTCAATTCTCTCCGCAGGAACGTTATTGATGACCAGACTCTGGCGAGATCCGTCAAAGTTAGCTTTTTTACTAACTTTGTGCTTGAACACGTAAGTTTTATGGAAAGTCTGAGGTCTTTTCTGATAGCCTTCCTGCCCTAACATCAGATTGCCAGACTTTATTCAAGAAGCAATCCAGCAGTTGATGTTTCGGTGTTTGCACTCAAAAGCGAAACCGGAGTGAAAACTGTAGCAGAAGTTGCTCATCGCTTTTTGATCCATCTTTGCACAATTCCAGGACTTGGGCTGTGCTTCAAAGACAAAGCATGGTATCCCCCAAGCAACTCTGGTGGGGCTAAGAACGTGAAGCTTTACAACAAAGTTCTTCTGCGATTTCTTGGCGTATTAAAGCCGAGTGAAGATGCTAAACAGCTGGAACTGGTTCTCAGGATCCTTCGGAACGTTCCAGAGCTGGTCCAACCGTAATATTACTTCTTTTTGTTCACTAAGATGCAGGCTGACAACCACTTTTGTTTAGATACTGGTCGGCTTCAAACATGTCTTTTGAGCCTCGAGCTTCCCCAAAATGGTTGGCAAACATGGCTACTGCAGTGAAGATCATATCCCTTCCTGTCCCCGGACCATATTTCGGGGCACCTTCCATGACCATTGATTTGGGCGGATCCGACCCGATCTCTGGTTCTTCGAGCTCTTCTACCATTGCCGTTCCGTTGTCAGAGCCCCCACCTAGCGTTTCCGTCCTTGCTGATAACATTTTGCCTTCATCAACATCAGCATCTGTCTCATCATCATTCGGCGCAACTGCCTCGGGTGGAAGTGGTGTTCTCTCGCGAGCTGTTTTAACAAGAGCACTTCAGCATACCTCTGACGTAGTTCGATACACAACGCTCGTCACACTGGCATTTTCGTGCGAGAAGTTTGCCCGAGTTATTCGTGTGCTTCGACGTGCTTCAGCGAACTGCCGGGTGGCCGTCGCACTTTCAAGTCATGCACAATCACAAGTTGATCTGGCTGCGAAATGGGAACGATGCGCCGATAATCTTACTGAAGAAATGCGTCGAAGACTACCAGATATTCAGGTTCTTTTGGCATTGGTACAGAAGAAGCAGACCGAAAAGCCGGACAAGGAGGATAGTAAGAAGTTAAATGTAGACAATGCGAAAAATACGGAGAGTGTGGAGAACGATCTTGGAACTGAATCAGTTGATACAAAGTCGATGTACGCGGCGGCCCTCAGGCTTGTCATTGCATACCAACGCCACTTTCCTGAAACCGTGATGGAATCGAGATTCGATGTTGGAAAGCTGATTCCGGCTGAAATTAACTTCAAGGCTGGAGAAACAGGTGAAGAGACAGCAGATCTTCAGCTGCAAATGCTCAGGCTGTTGGCAGAGTCGCCCGACCTAAAGTGGTGGAATAAGTCTGGTAAGTATGGTTTATCTTTGAAATACCCCCTTGTAACCTCTCCTATTAAGGCTCGTCAAGTTTATCACGGCTTGGGAGCTTGATTGAGATGTACCTTTCAACTAGAAGTAATGGAGACGAAGCAAATGATAGTTTCCGGCCGCACCTCCTCGCTTTCCATTCTTTGAGTTATAAAGCAATTCATCGATTACTTGCATCCTCCCTTCTCTTTCAACAAGGGAGGTTCGCGGAAGAAATCGGCATATGGCTGGAGGCTCTCACTTCGATTAGTGACTCTGAAGTGCTAGCTAACGTTGTTGCGTGGTTTGATGAAGCACTATGCAGTGGCATGAGACAATCATACAGACTTATAGATCGAGTGACGCAATTGTCGGGTGCTCGTGAGAATGAGAGTTTCAGTGAAGTGGAACGTGAATGGGCACATTGTACTAAGCACGTTGAAGAATGTCGTTGGCTGGGAGATGTGTCGAATGAGGACATAGAAACTGGGAGCTCTGTCTCACCAGCATTAGTCTGTGTGATGGATGGGTTTGTTGCTCTGGTAGGAAGGTGGAGGAAAGCTGTCGAAGGCTCCGATGATCAAGCTGCCGCTCGTCTGCAGAAGGAAGTGAAACATGCTGCATTCGTGTTGGGCCACGGAGTACTTGGTGTGTTGCATCGGACACAAGGCTCTGGTATCTTCCTCACAGAACTCGTTCGCCGTTCCTTGCGAGAAATTGGGCCTTCGGACGCAATGGATGTGGATGACGAAAGTTCAGATAAAGTTCAAAGCGGTGACTTTGATCCGACATCATTTCTTAGGGCCGTGCTCAATCATCTGCAGCGATATACTGGAAAACATATATCTAAACTGGATCCTTTGGGGATTGGTTTGCTTTTCACATCAACCAAATCCTTCGAAGCTCAGATTCTTACCACGCTTTGTGCACCCGAAAATTCCATTGATTCTGCAGCGGGTTTGCTCTCAAGTATTGCGGCGGAACCTGATCCACGCCGCCTAGTGCAGATGGCAACGGGAGGGCTTCTCGAGTTGCAGGCACTGAGGAGGATGGGTGAAGGATTCCCAATTCAGCTTTGTACGAAAATGCTGTTTGCTATATTCGAACGAGTGCGCTTCGGGGCAGGAAAAGGACTCGTTTCAGCCGATGCCGAGGCAATGGACTCTGATTTGAATGATGATCCGGTCGATGGGATGGCAGACCACTCAAACGGGGACAAGGAAGAGGATAATGATCAGCAGGAAGTCGACGAGCCTGGAGAACCAGTGGATGTAATTGATTTGCCGAACACTGGTAAAGCTGAGGAGCCAGCCGAGCCAGAAATATTAGCCCAAGATGACGGCATGCCGGACGAATCCGGAGAGACTGGCATTGAAGAGGATCAGATCCGAAACACTTGGGCACGTTGCTATAAAGTTGTTAGCCAACTCATTTTTGGCCATCCAGTCGTTCAAGAAGAGTTTTTCGGCGAAGCAGCCACTGTAATGAAAGAACGTAAGTGATTTGTATCGTGATATTGCTTCAAGACTAATTAAGAGCAGCTATAACAATTCTTGTTCACGAATCTGCATCGCTGGACCTTAGCTCGGTGAAAGCGTCGAATATTTCTTCGGATGCATGGCTCGGCTATAAGGCTAGACTGTTAGAATATGTCATCGAAGTGCATCCATCAGGAGACGATCCATACATACCCAGAGAGACTCTTCTTAGTCTCAAGATCTTTTCACCGCTATTTGATACGAATGACAACAAAGCCCTCATGCAGCTTGTGTTTTCACCTGCGTCCAACGAGTTGGGAACTATAGGGCAGAGCATTTTCCAGATCCTTATGGGCAATGGCTACTTGGGAGAAGTGAAGCGTGTATCAAGTCAGGAATTCAAAAGGGTCCTCGGATGGATGCAGGAGGCAGGATCTGAGAATACAATTGTGGATAAATGGTTGCTTTCGGCTCTTCCGGATTCCAACAAAGCAAACCCCATTCTGGAAATAGAAGGATCTCAGGATGTTGTCGATGTATTCGATAACTGCCTTGAATTCATGTGCGATAACCCATCTCTCCTTCGGGCAGAGATGCTACGCCGATTAGTACGGCAGAGTGCTACCCACCGGGAGACAATTGTCAAATGGATTAAGAAACAGAGTAAGAAGGGATCGTCGTTCCATCCGAGATGGACGGATCGAATGTTGGGAACACTACTAGAGGGATTAATCGCGTCTAAAGATGTTCCCGAAGCGATTTTATCAAAATTGCATTTTAGCATCGCCCCTCAGTTTATTTCGAGAATGATTGAACGTTTAAGTGGAATTAAGCAATATCCCGAGAACGAAGAAGAAGGTGCCGTGCTAGACGAGATCAAAGTATTCATCTCCTTCATCGAACGGTTCAAAAGCGCCTACAGCGACACATCGAAGGTGACAACTGATGTAACTGAGACTCTTCGAGCAGAAAATGCTGGAGTTGCTGTTGAGATGTTGGCTCGATACGTTCCCGTGCTCAAATCTATGGAACGCGCATCCCAAACTGCATTAGCGAGGGCCGAGAGCTTGTTTATTCGTCTGGCCATTTTGAGGACCTTCTTCGTGTTCGCAGGACGAAAACCCACCAATAGCGGGACTCAGTCAGAGGAAAATGCGGCACGAGATATTATGAAGTCAATGGAGGACGATATGTACGCCGACAATAGCCCCGAAGTTCCTCGTATTCTTTTGAAGATTGGGAGCGGTGAAGGAGCTGGTGCAAAGGAGAAGTTCAAAGTCAAGCCGTTTGTGATTACCACAATGCGGTATCGCTTTGAGGATCCATTCGTAATATCTTTCCTTGACTCAATCTTCCGATGGATGTACGATAAGAAGGTAAGGTTTTAATCGTCGTTTCACAGAGGTTCTCAAATTAGCTTACTTGAACAGAAGAACATTCCTGAGCATGAGCTTCCTATCACAGCCGACTTTTTGACCGACTTGATCCTGACGCACTCAAGATACGATCATGTTGTCGGTTATGTGAAAAGCACCGGCCTACGAAAAGATCAGGCGAGTTTTAGTCCCGGCAAATCGGCAGTTACACGCCTTCTTTACACATTGATATCTCATGACCCTGTACGTTGCTGCAAACTGGAGCATTTGCCGCTCTTGGTTCGCGGATATGCGGGTACACGAAGAGAGTCATATGTATTAAGCTGCCTTTTCGTCTACGAAAGTGAAAGTGGGATTAGCGTGTCGCGAGCAGTCCAAGAGGCTGTTAAAGATTGGTGGGATGATGGTGCTGGAGTGGATCCACGGATTATGGGAGATTCCATCAGACTGTATCCCATCAAAGAGGGCATGAGTACTATCAGGCATGACCCAGGCGATCAAGAGGGAAGGTTGTATGATCCTTGTTTCATTTACATGATGACCGCCGACGGGTTGATGAAGGCAGTATCTCAAGAGTCAACGGCAACAGATCTTATTCTGGACATAAGGAAGTGGATCGACAGCGGAATTGTTGGCCTCTGCGTGATGGGTCTTGCAAGTGAGGACGAGGATACCCGTCGAATTGCCAGCTTTTTGATGGAAAAGATATACCTCTTCATTAAGGTAATTACTGACTCCTCTCTATATTTATCCCATGTTCAAATCGTTCTGCCGACTAGCGCAATCAAGTCCGAAGCCTAAAGGAAAGAAATCAACTGCTCGTTCTACTGGAGGCGTTCCGCAATGCAATAGAACCTTCCGCGAAACCGAATGAAACTCCGCATCCACTCTCGCAGACTGCCAGGGTTCCAACCGTTTTGACATACTTTGTAGCATCAGCCCTCACAGTTCTTCTACGACCTGATTCATTCATGTATCCGCTGATATCTGGTTTTCTATTGAAGCGGCCAATTCTTGACCTCACTGTGGGTACAGATCAGGTTGGTCAAAGTTTAACTAAATCGATTTTAGGATGTACCAATGCTTTACGCATTGCTGTATTCAGCGAGCGATAATGCACGAAAAGAAAGGATGTGGCTTCTTCGACTTCTCGCATCTGGGCTTCGTAGCTCACCAGTATGTTTTCCTCTGACATACATACTCTAAAATTCTTGCATGATTGATACTATGTATTGTTAGGACTATGCTTTATACAAGCGACGACATATTCTTGACACTATAATGGGGATGTTCGAGTCACCGCTGGCTGACCAAGGAACGCGTCTCCAAATCCTGCAGGTAGTTGGGGCACCTTGTAATGTACACGAAAAGCTGAAATGGAACTCCTCGAGGTTATTGGTCAAGCAGCTGCTATCCCAGACTGTTTGAGAGAACTAGTGCAGGACGGAAACCTTCTCAGTTTCTTGCATATCATGTCGATCCACATTTCTTTTGCCCCAACATCATCAAAAGCAACAGTTTCGGGAGTACAGGGCACGAAAAGAGCTGGCGATCAAATTGAATGTCTTGGATTGCTATTTCTACGACTTGTTACGAAGGTTTATCAGAGTTGGAAGCGATGGGGACACGAACAACAAAAGATGCGGAGAGGTGGAGCTATTGTCGTTCAGGATGCCTTCAATGCAATTGGATTTATCCTTATCAGCCGGTTCGAAGAAGGTATCGGGGCAAAATCTCGCCCCGTCGCAAAATTGGAGACATACTGGTCCAACATCGGCCACCTTATTTGCAATTTTCTTGAGAATCTGACCGATGAGGACAACCGGCGACATGGACCGTTTGAACTGTTTATCTCGAGACATCAAGGCTTGTCGCGGTGAGAACCACACAGCTGATGTCGCAGGTACCAATACAACTAGTACTTTTGTGGTAAGTGTTCACCTGACTTAGTTTCTGCCCAGCTGATTGCAGCTTTCGCTTTCCAGTAGACTGACTGAGGAGAAAAGCATGATCCGTTTCTTCGAATTGCTGCATCCACTTTAATTGGCCTGACTAATTCTTCTTCATTTGTCTAATATTCGATGCAAAGTCCAACCCATATGCTTGCAAAAAGCCAAGAAAGTAACTGTTGCAAGGATCTGACTGCACGTGAATTTTGAGTTTTGAGATTCAGACGGGGAGATAGTAATAAAACCAGAATACAGAATAATGAAATGTAACAGAAGGTGTAAAATCGCCGTTGCATCTCCTACCGCATATGGGGATGTCCAACTTCGAACTTAAACGTTTTAGTGATGGACCTTATATTCTCAACAGAATAGAATTTCAAAAGAGCGAAAATTGGCAAATCAAACTCGCCTCCGCAAAGTCACCCCCAAAACCGTGGAAGCGTATTAAGGGGGAATAGGTTGCCCTCAAACACTCCAAGGCAAGGTACAGAATTTTCTATGTATTCCCTGTGCGTCCGAGTGCTGGGGGCGAGACGAGCCAAACTCGGCGCCAGCGGTGGCGAAGGAGTCTGACCTTTCGCCGATGTTGCGTAGTTTAGCGTCGGTCTGCGTTGCTCTGTCGAGTTGAGTTGACATTGGTGAACCGAATGTGTTTGCTTGCTCTACAGACTGTAAAATGTGAATGTGTCAGCGTGAGAGAGCTTGGCTTACGCTAATGCAATGCACTCAATGGTTTATCTTTGTTTCGTCTAAGCTGCATGAATGTATTTGATCGATCACAAAACAAGAATCTACAGACTCAACAACAGCCAATGCAGAGCAACACCTAGCGCCAGGCATGTCCACTCCATCCAAAAGCTCTTAATTCCCGCGCTTTCAAATGAGACGACGAGGAAGGGATTAATGAGAGACGTATTTTTCGACTGGAGATAAATCTGGTACGCGTTTTCATCCATCTTTGCCATTATCAAGCTGGATCTTGCTGCCAATTTCTCCTCGTCTCCAGCGTAGATGGCTGCGTTCCCTTCTGAATTATCGTAGGTTGAGTTGCGACTGGTATCCACTATAGGAACGATCAACGAATCCGAATTAACGTCGAGAAGAACACCGGTTTCGGGAGGAATGTAAGTCGGTTCGGCAGGCTCCGCGCTTGTCGTTGTAGTGGCGCTTGAAGATGGGGCGGGAGATGCGCTGGAGGCGGCAGTTGTCACTTTTGCTCCGGCAGGCGATGGAGATGGAGAAGGTCTCGTGGTAGTCGGAGCTGGAGGTTGAGGCGGCTTTACTCCATCAATGTATGCAAAATCCTAAGAAATCGTGAGAAACGAGGTTCATACGCTCCAGGCGCGGCATATTACCTGTGTCCAGTAACCGTTGTATGATCCGAAGCCCACAACGTTGAAGTCAGGATTCAACATGTTCTTTCTGTGATCGGTGGAACCCTCCCACGCAATCATGACGTTCTGTACATACTGGTAGCCTGCTGCGACGTTCTCACCCGCCCAACCCGAACCCGTGCACCTCGTGATACGTTGAGCATAGTTCGAGCCATCGGAACCAAAATGCGAAGTTTTCCCAAAATGTGTCGCCATGTCGACTGTGTGTGCTTGCGCACAGTTGTCGAGAGAGACAATCTCAGCAAGAGGTGGAACTCCATTTGCAGCTCTGAATGCGTTGAGGAGGCGGAGTTGGGTTGGGTCTGCTGCCGCGGAGATGGACACATAAGTCAGTAGAAACACGGCAATTGCTGAAAGGAGGAAGATCGAACAGGCCATTTTGGCTGGGTATGTATTCCGGTTGTCTATCGCAATCTAAGTGGAGGTCAAACGACTCGAAGGACACAACCACCGCTCAGCAAGATTGTCTAGATCCTTTCGAGACGCAGCTATAGAAAATTTGCAGATCCTGATCACATGATTGTGACTACAGCCACAATTTCAACGTGTTGGACACCAATGGAAAGTTTTTTGGTTATTGAATTATTTATGTCTCGAAGTTTGTTTCACGCTGAGCCATGTATTGTCTCTTCAAACTCCTTTCAATAGGTTCGGCGTGAGAAGATGGCAGCGTTTGTTCGGAATTGTCGTACGTCGGTTCGGCTGACGCTGAGTTGGTCGTTGCGGAAAGTACGTGGCGCTTACCGCGCCAGAAGTCACTTTCGCGGCGGGGACGGTGAAGGAGACGGTCTGGTGGGTGGAGCTGGCTATGGGGGCGGCAACCCATGCAACAAACACAAAGTTCCATAAACGCATCGCGGGTGACCTTCTCAGAACATCACTCCTAAATGCCGGGTTTAGTAGCGATTGAACGATGCGAAACTCACGCGTTGAAGTTTCGGCTCAGCATGTTGTTTCTGTGGACAGTGAAACCCCTCCAGTCCTTCTTGACGGTTTGCAAGTAATACAAGCCGGCAGCGACGTTCTCGCTCGGTCGTACCTGACCCGGTGTACTTTCTGAAACGGTCAGGAAAGTTTGAGCCATCGGAGCCAATGTGTGAGGTTTTCCCAATCCTTGTCACCATGTCTACCGTGTGCTGATACGCGCAGTTGTCAAGTGCTGCAATTTGTTGAGGAAGCGGCGGCAAGCAGCAATGCAGTGATTGCCGAGACGGTGAAGACTGGGCTTGTCATTTTGGCCATCTCGGCACATTTTTGTCGTTTGATGGTTCTGTGCAAGATGGATGATTCTAACTTCGAACTTCTGTATACACCAATAAAATGACAAATTGACCTGGTTTAGATTACAACAACAGAATTTTGGATTTCGGACATAGATGGATGTTTAAACCTAAACATAAAACTTGTACTGAATGATCATCTCACGCATTGAAGGCTTTGTGAGAGCTCAAGGCAAGCATTTCTACCTGTGTGCCCCTTGTGTGAAATGGAAAGCAAACAATGCCCAATTTAAAAATTTTGACCCGCAAAGCTACCTGTTCAGAGTCACTTGTTTTCACAAGCCGGTTTCCCCATTTTCAAAAGACTGGTGCGTACTGTTAACGTCGATCTGCTTTTTTGCTGTCGACAGGGTCGAGGGAGTATGATTGGATGGTTTTGGTTCGGAATAAGTGAGAATGTCGCCAACGGAGCATTTCTGGGTGTACTGTGAGCAGAGGCAATGATTTGGACAGTTCAGCTGCAATATTGGGTCGGTTGCTTATACGATGGTCGATGGCTCGCCGAAGGACAGGCTTTGAGTGGACCAGTGGACAAGGCTGCCCCAAAATCTCTTCTGTCGTGGCCTGGTACTCCCCTCACTGTGCTCCAAAGTCCGAGGAATTGCCCAACAGTAACATCCATTGATCTCTAGTAATTTTGAAGCTTATCCCTTTTTTTCGTAATCAAGAACTTCGATTTTTGATTAAATTGTATTCAGTTTTAGCTAATCGACAATGGCACAATATCGTGCAGAAAAACAACTTCCGCAGGACTGTTTCAAAACCAAACCATACCGAGACAGCAAATCTAAGTTGCAAACCAAGACAAAAATCACAGCCTTAGGCAATAACAGCAGCAAGAGCAGCAGCGATGCCAAGTGCTACGCCAGCCCACTGCTTCGAAAAGCTCCTCGTGCCAGCATTCTCAAAAGAAACGACCAAAAAAGGGTTAATAATCGATGTGTTCTTTGACTCAATGTAGAGCTGGTATGCGCTAGCGTCCATCTTTGCCATAAGCACACTCGACCTAGCCGCCAATTTCTCTTCATCACCGGCGTAGATTGCGGCGTTACCGTCAGTGCTGTCGTAGTTGGTACTGTTGGAGCCCGATTCCATGATAGGTATGATGTACGAATCAGAGTCGACGTCGAGGAGGACACCAGTCTCGGGTGGAATGTAAGTGGGCTCGGCCGCCGGCGCATCCGTATGGGTGGTCGTAACCTCTGCAGAGGTGGGGGAGGCGGTCGCAGCACCGGAAGTAACCCTAGCGGCAGGTGATGGGGATGGAGACGCTTTGGGAGAGGGAGAGGGGGATGGCTGGGAGGGTTGTTGCACGCCATTGATATACGCAAAGTTCTGTGAACAGGAGAGTGAATACTTTGTACTGAAACTCTGGTGTGATGATCAAACTACCTGTGTCCAATAGCCGTTGTACGATCCGAAACCCACTGCGTTAAAGTTTCGACTCAACATGTTGTTCCTGTGTGCCGTGGAAGCCTGCCATGCTGCCATGACGTTCTGTACGTACTGGTAGCCAGCCGCTA
The DNA here is from genome assembly GCA_025526935.1 of Cladochytrium replicatum. NCBI lineage: Eukaryota > Fungi > Chytridiomycota > Chytridiomycetes > Cladochytriales > Cladochytriaceae > Cladochytrium > Cladochytrium replicatum. The sequence continues at coordinate 79,722 of JAHLKD010000111.1, forward strand.
CGTTCTCGCCCGAAGTACCCGAACCAGTGCACCTCGAAATGCGCGAGGAAAAGGTGGAGCCGTCCGAGCCGGAGTGGGAGATTTGTTTTAGGTTGTTGGCCATGTCTACGGTGTGAGCGTAGGCGCATGAGTCGAGCGAACCGACTTCCGCAAGGGCGGGAACACCATTCGCAGCGCGGAAAGCGTTGAGGAGTTTGAGTTGTGTTGCGTCAGCCGCAAAAGTGGTAGACGCGGAGGCCAGGAGTAAGGCAGCGATTGCGGAGAGAGTGAAGAACGAGCGATTCATTGCGTCAGCTATTGAGATGTTGTTGCAGGACCACTTCAGTCTACAGTTCGTTCCGTCTCGTCTATGGAGCGTTCTAACGTCTAGTGGGACACCTCGACGATGGCAGTGCAGCCCATCCCCGAAAAAACGTCACACCTAAAAAATAAGACGAAAATTTTCGAGTTTATTGTTATTATTATAGGGAGTCATGATTCTTTGTGGCAGACTTGACTCGGAACATTGTCCCAGCTGCTCTTCTTCGCAGCACATTCTCGCTTGACGCTTTCAGCACCTCCGCATTGTTCTCGGCAGTGTTCCACTCTCCGCAATCTGCAAACAATAAGACCCGGCTCAGCGATCGACCGGCCCAGATCCCCGTTGTCCTGTATTCCACCACCATCGCCATAACACAACCCCCGATAATCAACACGGCGACGAACACCAGGGCAACGAAAGGACGGTAATCGCTTTTATACACGGTTCCCATCGCACAGTTTGCGCATTCGGTGGTGTTGGTAGAGTTGAAGAGGGTCGCGATTCCAAAGGAGTACCCAATCGCAGTCCGATGGATATACTGCGCGACATCGTTTGCGGTGAAGTTGGTCGATGCTCCACCAAGCTCCAAAACACCTTCCACGCCGATCTCTGGCGCGGCGGGAGAGGATGGAACCCCGAATCCGGTTCCATTCAACTTGCTCTGGAGAAAAGTTGTGAACGCGCCGAGTGCGAAGAACGCATTGGAAGGTTTGGATGCTGGTACATTGTTTGTAACGGCGGGGAATGGTATGGCTTCGAAACTGGATATGTTTGCCTGGACTTTCGTGTCCGTAAGCGCGTTTGAAACGTATCCGGAACCAACGTCAAAGGTACAGCTCATGCTTTCAACTGGAGTTCCCGATCGAAGTATTGTAAACTGAAGAGTTTGCCTAACTATCGCAAAGTAATAGCGTCCCAGCAGGTTTCCGACGTAGAAGCAAGCAGGCATATCACATTTCAATGTGTTGCTGATGGGAGTGGGAGTGCAAGTCGATTTTATGAGAAGGTTCATTTTGACGCTTCCAAACGAGCGGATCGAAGTATCGACTGGCCCATCCACTCCAAGCACCTTGACAAAATTGAAAGACTCTGATGAAGAAGCGGGGAACAGTGTGGCCGCACGATATCCCCATCCTGACACCGACAGGATCTGGTAGCTGGTTTGAGAAACGAGGTCACGAAGCCGTTCCGAGTTCTGATCTGGAACGTTGTAAAACTGCTGAATGACCGAGCCGCTCACATATCCTGAGTCTTTCACTAGCGAAGCCTGCATGAATGGTCCCGCAAACGACACGCAAGCGAAAAGGAGCAGCAGACCGAGGACAGCAGCTTTTGCTGGAGGCGAGACCGACACTACAGCACGCGAGTATGAGATAGGGGAGAACTCAAAGAGGTCGGCAGCCGTCGCAAGACTTGTGCCTCTTCGCGCTTCTCCCCAGAAGACGGCAATCGAGATCCGGAGAAGGAGGTACGACATAAGCCCTCGAAAGACCACAACGAGGAAACTCAGTGTGGACTCAAACTGGAGTTTCCCGAACAAAAGAAACTTTACACTCTTTCCCTCAGCCCAGCTGAGCACGAAATAGATGAGAACGAGGTTGAGGATTGTTCCAAGACACAGGAGGAGGAGTAAAGAGGAGGATCCGATGAGGGCTTTCCGGTTGGACTTATTATGCTTTGGGACTTCAGACATTGTGAGGAGATATTCTGGGCACGACAAAGATGGGGCGACAATGGAAAATGAGGTTTTCGCTGTATTTCCAAAAGAAAAGTAATCTCCATGATCCAGAGGGATTTTCACTTCGGACATAGAGCCCCCTGTGTTGTGAGAATCACAAATTCTCATGGTGTAAATTTTGCTGCAATTATGAAACGCCGTTTGTCCTTGTTTGTTTCAAAGAATAAGTTTTCCAGTTATGTTTGAGTTGTTTATGGAACTGCTTGTTTTGGCCACAGCTGTAATTAAGCTGGTGGTTTCCCATTCAATACATTATCCAAAATCGTATCTTGCTCGCTACAAGGATCCCCTTCAGTCAACTAGGACTTGGCAACAACGAAGTACGTTGGGAAAGGCAAATCTTACAGAGGTTATGAGCCAATAATCAACGATCGATTCAGGTTCACCAAAGTTTATGACTTACTGGAGCCGATTCAGCGTACGAGACACGCAAACCTCTATCCACGGAAGGCCGGATCTAGAGGACGAACGACCTCAGATCGGACTGGTATCTGTACCGTCAACTCCCACTCCATCCTAGCGATCCAGACCAGGCACTCCACTGATCGAAGTGACAAACAGTGTGCCTAATCCAGAAGCCGAAAGCGAAAGCGAACCAAGTGAATCCGCAACCGAGGATGTGGCCAAGGGAGGCAATAAAGACGGTGGCTCCGGCTCCGAATCTATCCTGACGGACGACAATTTGTGTGGAAAATTCGGGCGATGGGACTTCTGAAGGCAAAGGCGCTGTTGACGGTCGTGTCCAAGGGAATTCACTCGAGGAGGACGAGAGGGATGACAAAGCGTTTGCCATCATTCTCATTGGATTGCGCGATGCACACAATGCGAAAAATTTGGGTCACTTTGCTCTGCGAAGGTGTGGGACGCTATAGAAGCCAACATGACCTTCAAGACGCCATTATCAATCAGTGCCTTGAACCAGCAATTCTCTGCTGCGACGAAGGCGAGGAACGAGAGCTACAAAGCTTTCAGCGAACGAGTTCAGACTATAGCGAGGAAGCTGAACAGTTTGAAGCCAGACATGAAGTCGAATGACGAAATCGTCGTGCAAGTGTTGCAGGGATTACTGAAGTCACTCTTAACGTTCACGGCTGGTATCTGCGCTGCCGATCAGGACAAGCGTGCCTTGGACTTACTCATGGAGCAGATGAGAAGCTGGGACCTTCTTGATGTTAGAAGTGGATCTGGGGCTAAGCTGCCAAAGCTCTGTTTGGAGAGACTTCAAAGAAGAAAGGAAAAGGACCAGCGAAGCAGATCAAGTGCTTTCATTGCAAAAGGCTGGTCACATCATCAAGAATGTCGCAAAATTCAAATGAGACAGGGACGCACGACAAACAATCAAAAACGCGCAAGGCAAAATAAACACGACGCCAAACGCTATTTTGACTGCTGCTTGATGCGATCATGATCTTCAAGCAGGCTGATGTCTGTAGAACTCTCGGTGGTTTGTTGTATTTGTGTATTTCAGGCTCACTTCGCTCCCACCTGCACTGCCACCGGCAACGATTACTTAGCGCTGATGAATGGAAGTGAAAAAGAACTTTGCGTCCATAGCTCAATGAAAAAACACTCTGTAAATAAAACAAAACATACATCCACAATGAAAACAAACTCAAATAAAATCTCTTCCACTCATCTCGACTGCCAACGAAAATCACACCCATCACAATCGACTCGCTCCGTACTCAATCATCCTCTCTGCAAGACCCTACCAAATGGGCCCAACCGCTACAACGCGAGCTCGAGCAACGGAAGCAACAATTTTGGTGTAGAAAATGCAACAACATCTGCACCTGCGCGACCACATTAGATTGGTCTAATGGCTGAAGTGGAAGACGGCGAAAACGAACTTGATTGTGACTAGAATTGCTGGTTCAAGGCACTGATTGATAATGGCGTCTTGAAGGTCATGTGGGCTTCTATAGCGTCCCACCCCGCCTTCGCAGAGCAAAGTGACCCAAATTTTTCGCATTGTGTGCATCGCTCAATCCACCGAGAATGATGGCAAACGCTTTGTCATCCTTCTCGTCCTCCTTGTCAGCAGCGAGTGAATACGCCTTGCCCTGTGAGACGACCGTCCACAGCGCCTTTGCCTTCAGAAGTCCCATCGCCCGAATTTTCCACACCAAATTATTGTCGTCGGTCATTTTTGGCAATTTGGAGCCGGAGCCGGAGCATCGTCCTTACCGTATCCCTTGGCCATACCATCGTCTGAGGGTTCACTTGGTTTCGGATTCTTGTTAATATTTCCATCAACTCTACAGATCGCCCCACGGCAACCAACCGAGCAAACACTTCAAACCCTTTGCAGCCTAGATGGGTCGGTCACTGTGCTTTGCACTCACAAAGCGGACCATTTCCCGAGCAAGACGGTTTCGCTGCACATTGAACTTGTGCATTCTCATCCTGATTTTGGTGAGTACCTTCTGAGGTTCCCTTATGCCACTGACACAAGTGTTTCTTGCGGTCTGGAATCGCGTGGTTGGCGCTTGGTAAGGGAGATCTTCCAAGTCCACCTTCCTCTGCGAAAACAGGAAATTGTATTAGCATTCCAGCGATTGGAAGAGGCTACTAAGGAACACAAGTCACACCAGCTAAAGCGCCAAACTATTGTAGCTGTAGCTGCTCACAAACAATTTGGGATTTGGCTTCGTGAAGCTTTATCAAGCGGATACAGAGGAGTTATGAATGGTCTATGTGGAGGAAGATATTGTTCCCCAATGCCTGTGAATGGATACAATTTGGGATTCAAGCAAAAAAAGGCTGGTTTTCATGTAATCTACAGGATGCTAAAGTGATCAAATATTTGGCCACCTTGTGCACGAATTGGCAGATAAAAGATCTTCTTCATTATGTTCACACCAACTTTTCTTACTTTCAACCAATGAACAGATTCTTCAAATTATTGTTTAGTGCTGAAGAATAGTGTGGTGAATCAGCGTTGTGGGAGTAGGGTATACTCCGTTACTTCGTGGTTGAGTAGAGTCAATAGTCTCATACATGCCATTCAACAATCGAGCGTATCTCTTTTTCAGATAGAGTTTGATTACCAAGCTACTGTATAAGTAATTATTACTCTGATCACTAAATATTGCTTCAATCAGACAATTAATCTTTGTTCCTAATTGAGAGCAAAGAATACACCTGGATTGATATGATGTGTAATATACGTAATATTACCTTATGTGGTAACATCATAGAAGACATGTAAGTACGCATTATCACCATTGTAAATACATATTACTCTTCCTGAGTAAACAATTGTTATCAACTTAACAATTATAACCAACAGGCCACTCTCTCTGCATCCCGCATTGAGAACTCCTGGACGTCTCCAGTCTATCCTTTGTGTCACAGTGTGTGTTGTGTATGGTTGTTAAAGTGACTGTAGTAATAGAGTTCTATAACGTACATAATCCAACAAGTGCATCTCATGTCTTCTGAAGATTATGGTTTTCCAGTGGTAATGCTTCTGTTTGAACTACTTTTATTTTTTTCTTGTGAAAGGGATCACGACTGTGTGCAAATTTACCCAAATATATCCTCGAGGAAAGAAGGGACAGAATATCCTTGAGAAAGAATCGACAGACCAGATGAGAGCATTGCAAAGGTAATCAATCACAATTCTTTTGATAACGTCGTTGAATGTTCGACACATAGGGTGTTTTCTCAAAGTCTAACGTCCAGAGTAATCAGAAGGGATGTTATAAAATGTTGTGGAAGAACTGTTGCACCCATGGCAAAATTTTTTTTCCAAAATATAGAATTTCGCACCTTCCATTTTGTGGGGACGAGATGCGCATTCTTTTGCTCCTTGTACTCCCCTTCCTTCTTGCTTCAGCTGCTTCAGCCCAGGATGTTTCTACGGCTCCAAAGCTCGGTCCTGATGGAAACATTTTGTTCTGGTTTTTTAACCAAACAGACCTTCAACTTCGCAATGACCTTCCAGCTGGTTGTGCTGATGTTGTGCGCACAGCCCTCAACACTGCACTCGGTCACTGTGGGTATGGTGCTGTCATTGATGCTTCATACCTTGGAATCTCGACAATCTCTGGTGACTTAGTGTCGACAAACTGCCCAGGGGACTGTGAAGCTCGGATTGGTCAATTTATCGCACAAGCAGCTCCCGTCTGTGGAACCCGTGAGCTCTTCTGGTTTGATTTCAAATAAAATTGACGAGGCATGTTTACTGATTTCTGTTTGCAGGCAGGTCAACTGCATTGGCTGTCCCGCACCTATTGCTGATGGTACCTGGACCTCAGCCAATAATTCCACAGAAGAGCTCCAATCCGAAGTACTCAACCGTGCCACCGTCACAGGCTCCGCCTACGTCGCTCGCGCGATCAACTCCCTTGTCTGCAGAAGGGATGCCGCAGACGGCACACCATGCTTCGTCAAGCACGCCACCCAGATCCTCACACCGCTTCTCACCACCGCCTCGTCCTCAAACATAATCAACATCGACGGTCAGCGTGCAGCGCTTGTTTCTGGTGTTGCGAATCTTCCCGTTTCGAGTGTCTGCTCAGCGTGCTTTTGGGACCAGATCGGAACGTTCGAGGACATTTCAAAGTATGCGGTGATTTTCAATTTGGCAACAGCCCCGCTAGCAATCTCGAACAATGCTGGCTTGAAGGCAAAATGTGAAGCGTTTCAGAGCACATTAAGCAGAGCTTCGACCACGGCGGCTGCTGCACCAACTGCGGTAGGGGGCACAGCAACAGGGACCACAGGAGCTACATCAACGCCAAACGCAACGGTTGGAGGAAGTTCATCATCAAACGCAAACCTGTCGTTCTCAGGCGTGCTTTTCAGCGCAACCCTTCTCCTGCTTGCTGTCCTTTTTTGACGTTATAGCAAAATTGCCCTGTTCTGCTTCACACAATATTTCATGCTTATATAAACAAGGACGAGTCATGTATTCAATCTTACAGCCAGAATCGTATTGAGATTGTGTGCAGCTACTAACCAAAAATTACAAGCAGGCAAGGAAGCATTTCGCTGCTGGAAGATTTGCAGACCAAAAAAGTGAATCAAACACCAAAAATGGGAGCGCGAGTTGAATGTGCAGATGTATACTCTTTGTCTATCCCGAATGTGCTTACTGTTAAAGGTCCGTTCATTTGAAACCAGCAGCGCCGTTGTTAAAGGCAAGTCTGAGAGAATATTGTTAATTCTTGAGTCAAACGCATGACAGGGTGAACTTACTTGTTGGGAGTTTGACGCTTGTTGTTCTTGACCTTGTTGTTCAATGCCGCAGCCATGAGCTTCTGGATGATGTCGTTGGCAGTGGCAGTTGGGTTGTCAGCGTAGACCAAAGCCGCGACACCAGCAACGTGTGGGCTTGCCATGGAGGTACCCGAGATGATGTTGGTCAAACCGTTATTTCCAGGCGTTTGCGAGTTTCCAATCCAGGTGCTCTGGATGTTCACACCGGGAGCGCTGATATCGACGCACCGACCAAAGTTTGAGAAGTTGGCCATGCCGTCGTTGCGGGGGTTGACGGCAGCCACGGTGACCGCGGACCGCACGTTTGCCGGGCTGGTGTTGCACGCGTCCTGGTTCTCGTTACCGGCCGCAACGACCACGACGACGCCGTTGGTGTTTGCGGTGTTGAGCGCGCGGGTGGTGACTGGGTCGTCTCCCTGGCCGCCGAGGGACATGTTGATGACCGAGGGGCGACGGGAAGTGCGGGCAGCTGCGATAGAGAACTCGATGCCCTGAAGCACTCCGGCGGAAGAGCCGGATCCTTGTGCGTTAAGAACACGGACGGCGATAAGGTTAGCTTTCTTTGCGACACCAAATGTCTTGGAGCCGACAGTGCCAGCAACGTGGGTCCCGTGACCGTTGCCGTCCCCACCTTGACCATTGTTGACGAATGATCGACCGAGACGGGCACGGCCCTCGAATTCAGGGTGGTTGGTCTTGATACCTGTGTCGATGCTAATGAGCAAGTAAGATATCAGCGAAAACACCAAGAGGGAAATCACTTACACATAGACGTCCACACCGGCACCAGCACTCGAAGGGAAGGTGTAGGTTGCTCCACCCGGATTTTGCGTGGACAGACGCTATGTTTTTAAAACCTTGATCAGAAATGAAGTGAGTTGAATAGGTGGGAAAATGCTCACAGCAATGCCGACAGTAGCTCCCTGCTGAACGTCAGCAACCGAGTAATCGATCTCCTCCATCACCGTTTCGATAGCCTTTCGCTTTGAGATCTTCACAGCGAGTTCTTCAGGGACAGTTGCGGCGTATGCGTGCCAGGTGGTAAAGTTGTACGAGTGAAGGACCTCGGTCTGTGACTCCTCAAAAGCAGCAGACGTGAACTGCTTGTCGAGCCATGCACGGTGTGCTGCGCGATCCGCACCGGCCTTGTAAACAACAATATAGGTGGAAGACTCATCATCTCGACGCTTCAACCGCCTGTGAGGATTGGGGATAAACTCGGCATCGACGAGGGAGATGATGGCAAGGAGAGCGAGGGCGATCAGCGAGAATGAACGAGCGGCCATAATTTTGCTGGGATTCACAGTGACTGAGAGGTAGCAATCAATGGCTTTAAATGAACCCAATCAATGGCTTTAAATGAACCTGATATTCCCGAAGAAGGTTTTAACAATTTGATGACGATGATAAATTTTCTGGCACGTGCTTGATCTGTGATTGGCTGCCAGAAGGTTTTGTGAGCGGCAGGCCGCCCAAACTTGCACGTAGCAGACCGGTGGTGGACCCCGTGCACAACGTCGACAACATGTCACAAGACGCGGAAGTAAAAACATTTCAAGGTTAAAGTATTAAACATGTACGCCACATTATTGGGTTTAGTTTTAGTCTCTACTTTGCATATATATATTTTCAGCAGTCTAGAGAGTCCTTGTTTGATCTACAGAAATGTTAAGTCGTCTATTAGAATTCTCGACAAAGTGTGAGCGGCCATGTGGGCGCCGATGTCCTCTGGCCCATTCTAGAGAGTCTTTGTTTGATCGAGAGAAAGGTTGAATTGTCTATAATGAAGATACTTCATCTTCATCCACAGAATCCCGACTATTCAACGAACTCCAGAATTCGGTATCGCCACTGATCGGATGTGACATTAGTTTATCCTTTCATGCCCACATAAGCGGCACGACACTTTGCTGCAGCCGAAAGGTCATGGCAAAGCTGAAGGCCATAGTCAACGTATAGTTGGGCAGCAAAGGTGGAACAAACCTGCCCGCCTGCATTTATCTAGCATGATGGAATCGACTTTGTGCGAGTGAGCGCCAGATAGTGGTAAAAGGTATGTTGTTCGCTACCATGATGGTCTTTGTGTGTGCGTGAAGGCATCGGATCAATGGCGTTGAGCATCCATGACCTGCGATACACTCACGACACCATTTCGGACAAGTTTTCAGATCGATCTCAACTTCCGTTCTGAACCCGAGAGGGTGATCCATGATGTACCGTACATCAGAGCACGGATAGACGGTGGAGCAAAACAAAAGGCGGCTTCCGTGCGGCGTCTGAAATTTCGGGTGATCTCGCTGAAACGGACGAAGAGATATGAAACATTGGATGAACCTAAGCAATACGCGTACGGAAATGAAGGTGCTTGGTTTGTGTTCGTGGTTTCCATTCATGTTCTGAAGTGCTAATAGGGAGAATAGGTAACATTTACAAAATAGCAAAGTGCAAGTTCTGCTGAAGCGAATTTGGTTACAATCTTCAATTGAACTTTTCACAAATATTACAGTTCTGAGTTCAAACAGTTGGAACATAATTGGATAACAAAATGAAAAAACAAAAAGATGAACAAGAAAAAGTAGAATGGAATGAACGGGGGAAAACGTAATACTAAAAGAGACCCTTTTCGAGGTAGGTGGTACAAGACGAGTGCATTCCACGACATAGTACAAAAGTACCAAGTCTTTAATAACCGCCGGATCTTTTCCATCCCAACATTCCCTCCCGATTCGGATCTCTTGCGGCACTCGAAGCATACGAACGACCACCACATTCGCACTCACCGAGTCTTCAAGCAATAATCTCCCACACTACCGGGTAGTGAACAACGGCTTGATCTTTTCCCAGCCCAGCAGTTCCACACGGTTCGCCCCCAACTCGGACTTTTTGCAAGTATCGCCACCCTCAGGTGTAACAGGGTGCACAAGATCGTCCACCACAATCACCCTCCTGAAAACTGGCTTGTCGCTCGCCGCTCCGTTCGTCTTCGGCGCCTCAGCGTCCTTGGCCACCAGCTCGCTCCTAGCCTGCAACTGCTCCGCCACCGTCAGATCGGCAACATGCGACTTGTTCGATCCGGCTGAGAAATACTTTTCCTTGAGATGCTGCACATGCTTCTGCAAGCGAGCGAGTTTGGCCTGCGTGAGCGCCGCGCCGTCGATCGCGGTCGATTTGACGCAGTACTCTGTCGCCACGCCGCACACAAGGAGTGTCTCGATGTCATTGCTTGCGAGCTCGACGCCGAGGGACGGGAATGCGTCGAGGACCTCGATGGATGTGCCGGTTTTCTCGCCGAAACCGGAGTAGCCGTTTCCAATGTCGGACATTCCCTTGAGAACTTTCAGGTCGACGATGGAAGCGTCGTCCAACAATCCGGCGGGGAAGTCTGCGCCTTTGGTGTTCTGTACGCAGTGGTCGGGCCAGATTCCACCCTTCTTTTCGAAGGACGGGTGTTCGAGCGGATGCCAGTCCTGTGTGGTGACGATGAGGATTCCGGCCCTCTTCGCCTCTTGTATGACATTTGCGACGTTGGATGTGTATCCGGAGATGATTTTCTGCAGGCCGAGAAACGCTTTTTCCTTCTCTTCCTTGGTAGCTTTGTCGCTTTTGAAGGTGGTGAGCAAGTACTTGGCAACATCGCCCATGTAAACACCAAGAGCTCCGCCAGGCATGAAGTCATTCTGCACATCAACAACGATCAAAGCAGTCTTCTTAGGGTCGATCGATGGCGGAGGTGAAGTGGTAGCAGCCATTGATATTCTGTGATTAGGCGAAAGGTCAGACACCACCCAAAATGTGGAGAGAAAAAATAAATATTACAGTGATTGGTTGGGTGCGAGGTGCTACGGGACTCTGCGTATTAACGAGATTTATACGTTGTAGTGCTGTGCTGTTATTAATAGGTGGAACAGCTATTCAACTATTCGCTGCTTCCATTCCGCGCTCGGACTGGTGAAACATCCGACCCTAAGCAACAAAATGTATCTTTGGTCACCAGTTACTGTGATGGAAAAAATCTATATTATAACTTATTTTCTGCCTTTGCGACGCTGACTGCTGCTGCTGGATCCACCTGGGGTGACTACCACCTTGCCCGATCGCAGCTCTTCTCTCATCGGGCTGTCCTCAACTTTCTTCTGCGTCTCCAAAAAGAACATCAGATCCTGCACCTGCTCCTTCAACTCCCCAACCTCCTTCTCCTTCGCCTTCACTTCCGCCTCCTTCGCCTCCACCTCCTTTTTCCAAACATCCTGATTATCCCTCAACGACCGATTCATCTCCTTCTCCTCCGCAAGCTCCCTCTCCAACGCCTCCACCCTCTCGCCCAACTTCTCCGCCCGCTTCTCCATCTTTTGTCTCGCCTTTAGAATCTCTGGCAATTTAGACTTTATCTCGTCCCTCTCCCTCCTCACCTCGTCAAAGTCCACGCTAATCGTCTGAACCTGTGCTTCAAGTCCCTCGATCTTCGACCCCATCGTCCGCGTCACTTCCTCCATTCGCGCCTCGAAATAGTGCCGCTGCGACTCTAGCTGCGAAATCAACAGGTACGAATACTCCAGCCCCACAGCGTCGACTTTATCCTGTTCCTCCATCGCCGGGATCTCCCCCGTGCGCTTTTCATCCATCGGTTCCATCGACGCCCCTCGTCCCCTCACGCTCGCCATCCCCCCGCCGCGCCGACTGCCCCCACCTCCAAGCCGCGGCGATCGTCCGTTCAAGATCCCAAGCCCCACAGGCGTTGTCCCCCCGCTCTGCGACACGTCCACCTCCGAGCTCGAAGCAGCAGGCGCAGGCAACTCCACAAGCTTCCCATCGTCCCTGTTCTGAATCAACCTGTGCACGTACCCGTCCCCAGCGTAATCCCACACCCTCTGCGTCTCGAGCTCGAGACTGTACAAGTGGTTCGTGTCCGCGAAGTGCTGGTACGCGTGCGCTTGTCTGTACCGCCCACAACCGATGTTGCCGCAGATAAGGCAGATCCAGAGGTTCACGGTCGCGCCGCAGTCGTTGCACTCGTTTAGAGAGTCTTCGAGGGGCTCCATTTTCTGCTGGGAGTAGCGGCATACGGGGCAGGACGAGTCGCCCCATTTTGCGAGGCATTGGCAGTGGAACGTGTGTTGGCAGACGATGGTGAGCAGGCCTGTGACGGTCGAGTCCATGCGCTCGAGGCACACTGGGCAGGTCGGGAGTTCGACGAGGTGCGTTGGAGAAGTTGTTGTTGCGGGTTGCGGTGGCGAATCAGGTTCGTCGGGGTGTGTTCCTCTCCCGGCCAATTTTAGGAGTGCTTGGTAGTCCTCAAGTAAAGGCGGGAACGCGTGCGGCGGGATCGCTTTCGAGACAAACTCGACCGATTTGACGTACACCACATGGCACTCCTCCGGCTCCATGGAGTTGAACCTCCGTCCGTTGTATTGCGCGTAGAACAAGTCGGCCCATTTCGGCGCGCGGAATTTGAGAAGAACGATATAGCGGTTGGGTATGGAGTCTCGGACGAGTCGGAAGTGCGAGACATATTTCCGTACCGGTCCGACGAATGTGAGGAAATCCTGCGGGGTCATGTACGATGGTACCGCGAGGACGGCCATGACCGTCGAGAAACCCTTCATTTCCTCGTCGAGGGCGTTTGGAGCGGATTCGGAGTGCGGATCCAATTGTGCGCTGGCGAGGATTGATTCGACCTCAGACTTTTCGCGGTAGAGATGTAGGACGCCCGAGTTTAGTTGTGTTTTTCCGGATCGGACGGGGACAAAGACCCCGCTTGTTAAGACAATTGCGGGCTTGCGGGCTTTGCGCTGGCGTAGGGTTGGAATCACGGTTGGTGCAACAAGATGTGGAGCATCGGATGAGGATGTCTGCGATTCTGTGTTTGTAGCTCGAACGCTTCCAAATGTCAAGACTCCACCACCACCGGCAGGCTCGTCCTGATCTTCACGTCCTTCTCCGTCTTCCTCTTCAAAACCATCCCACTCGTCCTCGTCCGCACTCGATCTAAGCTCAAAATCCATCCACTCAATCTCAATGTCCCCGAACCGATAATCGTTCCACAGATTATCCCGCCCAAACCTTGGTTTTCCTTCCACGCTCACTTCAGCCCCGCTCGTGTCCTTCTTCTTCTTTGTCTTCTTCTTTCCTTCGGTTTTTGACTGCGATCGTGCGATTGAATGTGGTTTCAACTGTGCTCGTATGTACGATGTGATTTGCTCGAGTTCTGGAGAGCGGTAGGAGGAATCGAGCGGCGCGAAGATGTCTTGAGGAAGCGATGTCTGTTGCTGTAGCTGTTGTTGTTGTTTTGCTAGCAGTTCGACGCGGATGTGGTACACATACATTTAATTGTGGGGGACTACGAGGATGAGGTGGCAAAGCAACCTATTGTCTCAAAACGAACGTGCTATTTTTATGTGGTATGAGATGTATTGTTGGTTGAGGGTGGAAATGGGCCGTACAAAGAAAGCCAAGAGTCTCTGATGAGGTATTTTTCTGATCGTTGGAATGGAATGATGATGATGGGCTGAATAAATGATGTTACTTTTTCTCGTTGCACAAAAAATGAAAAGAACGTCGGCACAAATAATGTTCATGTGAGAATACGAGTATCAGAAACTAAACCAGAATGTAAAACGAAAACTCAACCCCATGCAAGATATCACCGAAAATCAACCGCTGCAAGATTGTCCTCCCACCGATTCTCATCAACTCATCATCATGACCATGCTGAACATCAGCTCTGGATCTTCTCCTTCTTCATCATCATCGTCTTGAGATCCTCCGGCTTTAACCGCACCATCACGACCCGACGAACCTTCCCCCTCTGATCCAGATGAGTCCCGTTTCGCAACGAGCTGTGTCAGCAGCGGAGACGGCGAGATCGTGGGTTTGTTCGTGAGGGACGTGCGACGAGGGAACGCTGCTGCGCCCTGTGCTCTTTTGTGTGGCACAGGATGCGCAGCATCATGGATCGGCAACTTGGACATTGGCGACAGCAACTCGCTCGTTTCTGCGGACATTGAAACCCCCGAATCTGGAGCTCTCTCATCCCGCGACGACAACAACGACGAAGACGACGCCTCGTGCTCGAAATGGTTCGCCCTGTGCGTGGACAACAGCGCCGGGTGCTTGAACACCTTCCCGCACACATCGCACCCGTGGTCCATGCTTGCGTTCATCGCAGCCGTGGCCATCCCGATCGCGGTCGGGAGGACGGAGGGACGTATGGCGCGGAGGTAGGCGAGTTTGCGGCCGTATTTGTTGTTGTGTGCCCGTGGAGCCAATCTTGACGCCTCGGGTTGTGCAGTAGTGGCAGGGGCTCGTTGTTGTTCTTGTTGCTGCTGCTGTTCTTGTCGTTGTCGTTCGAGGATAAAGCGACGGATGTCGGAGGAGTGTGCGAGATACGGAAAATCCCAGTATTTGTCCGTTGGCGTGTCGACGCCCATGCGGAATCGGTCGGTGGGCGGCGCAAAGTGTGGGTTGAAGGTAGACTGGGTGTTGGTGGTGTCGCCGACGGGGGTAAAGAGATCGACCATGGATTCTGTTGACGCGAGAGACGAGTCAAGGGGGTACGAGGTAGTGCTATCAGACAAACTAGTCCATTCGTCAGTGGGCTTTGAAGCGCAGAAGCGCTTGCTCTTGTGTGCATCGTCACTTGATAATTCGATTGCGTCGCAGGAGCGATGGTCAATTGCACTGAATTCGAACAGTCCTTCGCCATCCCCATACCCACGCTTGTTCCTCTGCGGCCGCTGGTCACAGCTGCTTGCCGACACTGGTTTCTCGGAATCCACTTCCTCGGGAATCTCCAGGCGATTCAGATGGATTTTGCTTGCGTCCGGTTGTCGAGATGAAGGGCGACGGTTAACAGCCGTCGGCTGGGATGAAGAAGACATTGTCGGCGACAAAGAAGGTGTGTGGGATGAAGGAGATGGGGTTTGGCCCAACCTCTGAGTGTCGGAGTGTACAGATCGCCATGCGTGGATGACGTCCGATGAACTGATATCAATGTCCCATGATGGGGGGTCGGTTCGAAGACGTGGTATTGTTGGAAATGAGGAGGCGGGAGAATGAGAATGCATCGACGAAGAGTTCGATGATGCAGCGTTGTGGGTATCGGTACCATAGCTCATATGGTCTCTAGACTCGATTATTGGACGGGAAGGTCGTCCGAACGTGCGATCTACCGTACGTCCGAATGAGATGTTGTGATCTCTTTCGATCCTTCGATAGGGGTCAACCCTTCGACGATCCATGTCCATCTCCAAAGGACGTCCGAAGTGGTCTGTGTGATCTCTTTCTGAGATATTGTGATCTGTTTCGATAACTCGGGAGGGGTCAACCCGTCGACGATCCATGTCCATCTCCAAAGGACGTCCGAAGTGGTCTGTATGATCTCTTTCTATGCTTCCTCGATCGGATTCCATGGGAGTCTCGTGAAACCCACTCCGGCCCGTGTCGATCTTTGGACGATCTATGACGATAGATCCCTTGAGCGGCCCAAACCTTTCGTTTTCCGGATAAACGCCATCTCTTTCCCTCTGACTCCAGTCACTCCGTGCGCTGTTTGCACGGCCCTCCTTGGCAGCATCCAGCTTCCTCCAAGCCATAAAGACATCCGACGGGGTTTTTTCAAGGGACGGCGTTCCCATACGCGTGTTCAACTGCAATGGTGGACCGTTATGCGATGAGTGGTCGAAGGGTGACGCATTCCCAACCCCGAATCTATCGAATCTATCGTCTTCGTCTGTAGAGTTTACTAGGTGGGCAATGTTTGAGGAGACTTTTGGGCGAGCTGTGGACGGGAGGGATTGAGACAATGAGTGGGGTGCGGGTGCAGAAGAATTCGGTTCGTTTTGGGGTCTCCAAGCGTAATGGGCTGTGGCCAGGAAGGCCATGCTCGATTGGACGGCGAGTGGGGACGGAGAGAAAGGTAAGTGTTGTGCTGCCAGAGCGGAGATAGGGTTAGTTCAAAATTGAGTTAAGCGTTTGGAGAAGCAGGACAAACCAGCAGAGGTTGATGAGTTTAATGAGGGGGAGCGAGAGGATAGCAGCCGACGATGTGGGTTGTCGGCATCGGTAGCCCCACGGAGGTGGGTTGACAGGGACTGGGGATGGGAGGATGTAGCGGTGGACTGTGATGCATTCTCCTTGTTGTTCTTGTAGTGAGATACGTCGATGGGCAGCAGCATTGACGCACCCAGAGAGACGAAGAAGAAATCAGGGATTCTCCAAAGCCAACCGTGGGACAAGGAGAATGATCGTGGCAGCCCATGAAGATTGATGAAGTAGTAATTATTGATGAATTAATTGATGGATTAATTGATCACTAGTTGATCGGTAACTATGGATTACTAATTGATCAGTAATTGTGCATGGGTGGACAATCCATTTTTTACTGGCCTTTCTTTCACACACATTGTTATTTGAATAATACATAGCAGCGCTAACACAGATAAATGTGAAAACAATATCACAACATCATTATCCAATATAAAAAACATGGAGCTGTCCATAATTAGTGTTTCGGCACACCCGGAACACCAGGAACATCCGGCACGGGAGGGATCGGCGGGATAGGCGGGATAGGCGGGATCGGAGGCATTTCCCCGTTTTCGACGTAAGTCGCCACGTCCACGTACGCGTTCTGATCGTCATATTCGTCCTCCATGTATGGCGGCAGCGGCGGTCCCTGGTTCGGATCACTTGAGTAGAGGGCGCCCGCTGCGGCCTCCGCACCGGCCTGCACCGCCGCCTGTCCCGCCGCCTGAGCCGCTGCCTGAGCCGCTTCTTGCGCCCTCTCCGCGCTAGCACCTGCCGCCAACGCCGCGTTCCTCGCAGCGGTTTCAGCCGCCTCCCGCGCAGTCCGTTCCGCCCCGTTTTCAGCGGCACTGATCGCCGCACTGATCGCCGCGCTCTCCGCCGCCGTTCGCGCTGCAGTCTCCGCGGCGGCTTCGGCAGCCTTCTTGCTCCCGGCGTCACCGCTCGACGAGGAGGAGAAACTGTCGAGAACCGAGGAGACGGTCGTGAGGACACGGTCCACGAGCATTTCCACCGCTCTCACGCCCGAACGAGACGCCCCCGCTCCGGCACGGGAGAAGTGCCCGCGCAGCTCGGTCTGGGCCTCTTCGACGATACGACGGACGTCGACGATGTTGCTGCCGACTTGGGCTTGAACGTCGCGGATGATCGATTCGATGTGGTCTGGGTCGATCGTTTGGTTGTGCTGATGGCCGTGGTGGTGGTGGTGGTGGTGTTGCCACGATCCGTGGCGTCCGCCGGGACCACCGAAAGGTCCACCGAGTCCAAAGGGTCCAGAGAGTCCGGAGGGTCCGTTGGGTCCCAACGGTCCGCTGGGTCCAAGATTCGGGAATGATCCACCGAAGAACCCGCCACGTCCAAAACCACCTTTACCGCCGCGGTGACCTCCAAATCCTCGAAGCCCCAAAGATCCTCCAAACCCAAAGCTCGGCGGTGCGGGTGGCTGGGGTACACCGGGAACCGCGGGTGGTGCTGGTGGAGTGGGCGGAAAGTGTGGTTCTGGGGGTGCCGGCCCGCGGTGTCCATGGTGACCAAAGAACTTTCTGCCGATCTTCTCCCTCTTGTACGTCCATTTGCCCCGCACCCTCTCCGTTCGTCTCTGTACCCTCTCCAACTCGGCTGCGTTCCCTCTCTGATACTCTGCTTGATTGTCCGCCATGGCCTGACGAATCGACTCGATTCTCGCGCGGATCTCGTCGGCCCGCTCTCCTGACTGACCGGCCATTGCCTGCTCGTGGAGGAGTTTCGACAGTTTCTCAGCGTGCGCGTTCTGCTTCCTCGAAAACTTTTGCGCGCGTTTGTGTGCATGGCGAGAGTACTTTCCGTGGATCTTGGAGATGCGGCGGGAATAGGCGTGGTCGATCTTGCCTACGAGACGGATAAGACGGAATCGGCCGTGGGGGTCGGCGTAGGATTCGTGCCTGTGACCGTGTCCGTGTCCGCTACCGTGTTTGCCCTTGCGATTGCGAGGGGAAGCGGAGCGGGCCCGGCGGTTCTTCTTGTCCGAGTCGGAGTCCGACGACGACGAAGACGTTGATGAAGATGACGAGGACGAGGAGGAAGACGATGAAAGCGATGAGGAGGAGGAGGAGACCGAGGGCGAGCGACGGTGGCGAGGACGACCTCCTTTCTTCTTGCGAGACTCGGGTGAAGTGAATCCCCAGCCCCAATATTCCCTCGGCGGAGCAGGAGGGGCACCAGCACCTTGCGATGAACCTTCATCGTTGGACTTTCCTTTCTCATCGACCGAGATGGGGTCGTTTCCGACAGCGGAGATGACGATATCAGCGGGTTTGAATTGCATTTTCTCAGACATGAGTTGAATTGGATGCTCTGATCCAGCCATGCAGCTGGTTTTATGGCCGGATCACCGACCGGACAGTGCCGTGTTTTGGTGGGACACTGAGGCACGGTGTCACGTGTCATATTGAATAGTCACGTGGATACTGGGTGAATCAATGATCACTGATCACAATTGTTACGAGTCTGTCACGCACGGTTTGACTCCTTTGCATGGCTCTTAAGCGAATGCAGTGCGCTCTGGAAGCGATGTTCTTCCGTCTTCAGGATCAATACGCATATACTCAGCCCATTCGCTGTCCAACTCCTTAGATGTTCTGTTTCATGACTCTGCCAAGAAAGCATATGCTGGGAACATTAAAACTTACGAAAGTGAGCAAGGGGATCAAAAGAGTTCAAAAACCTTGCACTGTTTGGCATTACGAAAATTGACGGTTGGGTAAACTATGAGGACATTGAGAACGTACATGATGGTGCGAACGGATATCTTAAAGGCAAGGCAGGCAGACGGCGACCAGAACTTCTGTATTGTGCTTGAAACCCTCCAAACGTCGTTGATCGTCCTGCCTTCCCAGAGACAATTTGGAGTACCACAACTGCTCAGGAATCACTTCCGCGAATTCACTCTGTACTTATGAACACCCGACTCGATCATGCTGTACCAGACCGACTCGGCCATGATGATCACGGATATTGCCGACCAGCCTTTCTTTTGAACACCTGTTAGTCAGACGGTTGTCGTTTGGGCTGTGCTTGCCTGTGCTAAACCCCAACCTAATCTTGAGGTAGGTTGCCATGCCAGTTTCGAAGTTGCGTATCTCCCATCGGAGCTGTTTCAGGTGCAGTGCGCTGAGCAGCACATGGATCATTCTGATCGATGGCATACACGTCCATCCATGTCTCGCTTGGTCTGACTTTGAATCGTGCTCATGACAGTCATCTTTGCCTCCGAACTCAGTTAAATGAGTTTGTATTATTGGACTATAAATGGTCGCAGATTGGTTTCCCCATATATGCGAAAAACAACTTCGTAGTCATTGTGCGATGAAGGGCATGTTGGAACAATCTTCTGGAGGAAAATGGGTTGTGGACCCTTTGGTTGCCACTTGTAACCTCAGTTGCATAATTATGATCTTCTTTGTTGTGATTGTGTTTTCGTTTGCATTTTAACTTCATTCAGGAAATGGTTCATCATAGCCATGTCAAACCAACGACAAATGTTAACACGTTTTAAGCAGATTCGAAAGTACTTTGAGAAGGCAAGAGCCTTCAACAAAAAGGTTAGGCTAGACCAAAGGAGAGCAAAAAGTTGGACCTCAAGTTAGTTTATATACGAATCGTTTCTCAACAACTATTCGAAAAACTACACATGAACGAAAAACTCGAATTGAATCTAGCTAAATACATTTGCTAGCCCAACAAATCCTCATCCCCTTCTTCATCTGTTGCCTCGAACAGTGCGACCGCAGGTGTCATAGGCCTCTGTTCTTGCGGAGCCTTCATAGACGAGCGCTCCACTTCGTTGTTTTGCATCCGCAGCTCGGCAGCTGTACTCTCATTAATCACATCAGCCTGAGGCAAGATATAGTACATGTACGTCCCCGGCAGCACCATCTGCACATTTGGATCAGCCGCAGCTGTCGTCGGGAGTACGTACACGCCCGCGGGTGCTTTTGTAGGAGACGATGGTGCTGTTGGGATGTAGGTGTACATTACTGGTGTGACAGGACTGAAACCCAAGTGAGCTATACTCGAGCTACTATTTGCTCCGTCGGGCGAAAGATCCGGGACCGATTGGCGTTGTTTAGGTGCAGAGAGCTCCACCTGGTCCTCCTGGGATCCGAAACTGCCTTTGGACTTTATGCGACGGTTCCGGCCGATAAAGACGTTTTCTGAGGAGTGCGATGACGCAGGTTGGTTTTGGAAGTTTGAGGAGGAGTTGCGGTTCGCAAGCTCTGAGCGGATACTGTTGTATGAGGGCCGGGAGTTGATGTTGGTAGGTGACGGGGAGTGGATGGCAGCGCTTTGTTCGGCGTGTTGGAGGAGGATGTTGAGGGATGTAAGGCTCGCGTCAGAGTCGTGGGCGTAGCGGTGGGCGTTGGGATGAAGGTCTTGTGCAGAGTTTCGAGGTTTGAGAAGGGCCATGAAGCTGGAGCGGTTGGAGCGGCGCTTGTTTGCCTCCCAGATCTCGTCTTCAACTTGGTCGTGGGGAAGCAAGCTTGAATGGTTGAGGGTGCGGGATCGGCGCTGGGCAGGTTGGGCGGTGGGATCGTGGGGGAAGGGGTTGCCTTTAGGGGGGACAGAGAAGTAGAGGGCGTCGTCGGTGTGGGTGATGTTGAGGCGGGGAATTGAGCCGGAAGAGTCCGAGTCCAGGGTATCCAACTTGTCAAAGGTGGCACCATAGACGATAGCTGGGTTAATCTCTCGGAGAGGTGGAGGAACGTCAGAGCGGTTCCAAGAGCCAGAGGGCGATCTCGGGTGACGGCCGGCGATAAGGCGCTCGACTTTGAGCCTTTGTTGTCTTCGCTGTCTTCTGCCGTTCACGACGACAGCACCGACCACCACTATACCGATGACGATCATGGCTGCGAAGAGCACACCGACAATGATAACCCGTTCTGAACTTGAGGCGTCGTAGAACGGTGCTGCTTGATTGTTTTCTCCTTCATTGTTGCGTCCGGAAGGAAACAGAACAAATTCGCCTGAGCTAGAGGGAGATGTTTTCACAGTTCTGATAGGTGAATCCGCGTCTGGAGAAAATATTGGTGGCATTGGCCCGACTCTAGCATTTGGCAATAGTGCGACACGCGAGTGTGTTGTGGTCTATGAGATCGAGGTTAGTTCTTGATTCTGAAAGTAGACAATGTGGACATACAGTAGAAGTGGTCCGCAATGGCGATGTGAGACTGTTAGTTGTTGCTATGATGGTCGTTAGGGGCGAAGAAGAGTTGAAAATGAGGGTTGTTGAATTCGTTCCGTTGAGGGCAGTCGTGAAGGTTCCATTGAAGAGGGACGTTGAGGACACGACCGCCACCGATAAGGAAGTGCGGACGGGCGATGGAGAAGTCATTATCTGTTAGGTTGTTCACATGCAGAGGCAAAGTCTGTATGTGCCGATTAATATGCACGAGAGGGGCAGTATCCGAGAAAAAGTAGCCCCGAGTTATACCACGATGGCTCGGATGTCGAAGGGGCGTGGGTGAGCACACTACTGACTGAGCATGGATGGAACACTTGCTGGGCATGAAAGATGTACCATTAGCTGTGCACCCGCACACCTCACAGCCGAGTCATTCCAACACAGCAAATTCTAACAAAACAATGAATCCTTTAAACTACTTGTGTTCCACTTGAAATTGCTTCTTGCATGTGATAAATTTGACATCTAAAATTTTCCAAACCTAAATCTTTTCCACCGCACCATCAGATCCACAATTATTGTTTGTTGACCAGCATGCACCCTGCACAGTCTGAGAGTGCCTAGAGGCTGAATGACGAAACCACTTTCTCGCTAATCGTCTCTCTGCACAATGAACCAATCAGCTGAGCCGCTCGACCAAGCGCTGCCAGTAGACCAGCAGCGTCGTCGTTCGAACACTCAACCACAATGGAATGCCACGGACAGTCCAGCGCTCTCCAGCCCATACCCAGACCCTTCTCAACCCATGCAATTCCATCCAATACCAGGCTATCCCTCGCAACCGGAACCAGTTAGGCGCCATACCCCTCGTGGTCCCCCGCTAGAACGGAACCGCTCTCCAATCCAACTGCTTCCATTCTCAGACGAGACGACCACTCCTACAACTGCTGTCTATCCTCCACAACAACCGCCTTCTCACACCGAACCACTTCGGCCACCTGTACCCCCAAAGCACACTCATATTGCAGAACCTCCCGTAAACACTCCCCAAGCATTTCCAGAAAAGCAGCGTTTGACATGGTGGGTCATCGTCTCGCGCATCATCACATGCTGCCTCCCAACTCCTCTCATCGTCGGTCTCTTCAAGAAACCGAAAGAACCTTCCGCAATTCAGGCGTTCAGAGAGAAACTCGCCCTTTGCTTCATTATCCTCTTGGTGCAGTCAGCAGTAGGCTATATCACTTTCGGCTTCGGTTCGGCTATCTGCTCAAGAGACCAGTTCACTCGTTTCGCCATCTCCGATATTCTGGACAACCCCAACGTAGGTGTCGTCGTCGTCCACTCGTATCTGCACGATATCCTCGGAAAGGGTCATCCTTCCATCACCATGCCCAACGGCACCATTACAGGAATGACGATAAACAATTATGGCGGAGTGAATATGTCTCCGGTCTTTCCAAAGTTTCGGGCCGCTTCTGCTTGCTTTAAGCATTTCCCGAAGCAATTTATCGACCCTCCGTGCACTATTCCGAATATTTGGAACGACACTGACGGGTGCGTAATGAGGATGATGGATTCGATATTTAAGAGGCGCCGATGAAATAGGGCGGAGCTGTATGGATGTTATGCCCAAAAGAATATTGAAGAAGAAAGCAGAACGATGTCGAAAAGCGCGGAGCGCTCTGAGAATCGATAGGGATGTGGAGAGATGCGAGCGGAGTTTCTGGTTTTGCCATTCACTAATTGAGTTACGGCTCTCTCTCAGGTTGTATCAAGCCTGTCATAACTCCTCGGTCTCCATTGTTGCACTCCAGAAGGCCTCGTTTCGAGGGCAGCTCTTCGCTACATTCAAGGATCTAGAGAGTCCGAGAGACTACCGAAAAGAGAGGGCACCATGGCAGCTGGTTGCATACAATGGGATAGTATGGAACCTTGAAAGACTGGATGAGTTCTGGCCATTCATTTCATATCTAGGTAAAAACCCTCCTATTAAACTAAACCATTAAACCAATAACCCTCCTGACATTATTTATTTTCAGGGGAGGATGTGCGCAAACTCGCACTGTCCATGGTGGGGAAAGACGCGACCTTAGCTTTCCACAGCCGGAATTTCGACAAGGCTGCGGAATGTCTTTCCGATCTCTTTACCGTCGCGCTCCTCGACTCGGAACCATTAGGGTGCACGGTCAGCACCGTTGTCTTCTGGATTGCGCTTGTTGTGATTGCTTCGCTAGTTGGCGTCAAGTTCATCATTGCACTCCTGTTCGGCTGGGGAATGCAGTTCCTTCGCGTGACGAAAGGCTCAAAGATGGGCGTGGTGCGAGGGAAGAAGAACAAAGCTCCGGAGGTTTCGGATGAGACTGTGTGGAGTTTGTCGAGGATAAAAAGGGGGAAGGAGACACGTCGCCCCAGTCTTGGTGAGAATGCCAGTGGATATCCAATGTCGAATATCCGACGGCCGCGAAACGACTCGATTTCTGCGCACCCTCTCGCGCCGATTCTGAAAGATTTATCGGACCTCCAGCTCCCTCTCTCGATCGCGGACGCGGAGCTCCGTGACCCCTCGCGCATGAACGTTCTCGTCATGGTTCCGTGTTATTCCGAAAGCGCCGCATCGATCAAATCGACACTGGACTCGGTCGCGGACACAACGTACCCCGCTACGCACAAGTCGATCCTCGTCGTCGCGGACGGTATTGTGCATGGGAAGGGCAACGATGCGCCGACCTGGGAGAGCGTGATTGGCATGATGGAGCTTGACTCGGCTTTCGGGGAGCAAGACCCGAGAGGTGGAGAGGGCGAAGATGCAATGATGCTGCCGTACGTGTCGTTGGGCGAAGGTGATAAATGTAGGAATCGGGCGAAAGTCTATGCGGGTTGGTACAAGCGTGGTGATGTTGGGAATGGGAACGTTGGTGGTGGGGAACAGCAGCAGCAGCAGCGGGCGGATGGGAAATCGAATGGAGCCAAGTTGAAGAAGTCAAAGGTGGCCGCTCAGGGTGAGGATTCCGATGGCGATTTGAGCAGACCCACTGGGACCAAGAACAGCAAGGGCTATCGTGTGTCGATTGGACATACTGTGCCCGATTTTGGATCTTTGGGCGACGAAGCGCTCAAACGTCACGGCACACTTCGATCCATCCAGTCGCGCAAATCTGGTCGGATCCCAATGATCCTGATCGTCAAATGCGGCAACGAGATCGAACAGCAGGAGTACGAAGCCGCGATGGCCGAGAAGGAGCAGCATGGACGGCGATCCATGGGAATTAAACCCAGTAACACTACCCCGCCACCACACCATTCCTCTGCCGGCGCGGCGAACATGAAACCCGGCAACAGGGGTAAACGCGACTCGCAGATCCTTCTCCTCTCTTTCCTCTCCAAGCTCGCCTTTGACGACAAGATGACCGAGCTGGACTTTGAGCTCTTTTACAAGCTCTGGGGGATAACAGGTGTGCACCCGGAACACATCCAGTCCGTGCTCTTTGTCGACGCCGACACTCAAATCTACCGGGACTCCCTCTCAGTCCTTGTCTCCACCATGCTCTCCGACGACCGTATCATGGGCGTCTGTGGCGAAACGCGCATCGCGAACCCGTTCGTGAGCTGGGTGACCATGATCCAGGTGTTTGAGTACTACCTCAGCCACCACTACGAGAAAGCGTTCGAAAGTTTCTTTGGAACGGTTGTATGTCTGCCGGGATGTTTCTCGATGTACAGGGTCCGTGCGAAGCGCCTTGAGAAAACTGGTGCGCCGAGGCGGAAGCAGTTGAGGAAGGGCGGGGAGGAAGGGGTTGTGCTTGTGGGTGGAGGTGACTCGCTTGGACGTGGTGGGGATACCTTGAGGAGGGGCCATGGGCGCACCGGGCCGAGTCCGAGGAATTTCCATGTTCCGATTCTGTCCTCGCCGGATATTGTGGAGGAGTATGCGGCCCGGGATGTGTCGACTCTGCACAAGAAGAATCTGTTGCTGCTTGGAGAGGATCGGTATCTCACCACATTGATGCTCAGGACGTTCCCGAAGCGGAAGCTTGTGTATACGCCGTTGGCGGTGTGCAGGACTGTGGTGCCGGATAAGTTTAGGGTGCTGCTCAGTCAGAGAAGGAGGTGGATTAACTCGACGGTGCATAACTTACTGGAGTTGTTGCTTGTAAGGGATCTTTGTGGAAGCTTTTGTTTGAGCATGCAGGTAAAGGAGAAGACGGTGCTGGTCAAATCAATTTATTGATATCTTATTGAATTTTGTGTTTTAAGTTCGTCATTTTCATGCAGCTCATCGGAACGGTTGTCCTTCCAGCCGCCGTGCTCTTCCTCCTGTACCTCATAATCACCTTCATCCTTGCCAGATACGGCATTGCCAACCCCCTCTCTGGATCTGCGACCGCTGCTTCAACACAGACGCTCCTCCTTCCGTTCCTCCTTCAGTTTGCGCTCCTGGGTCTCCCGGCCGTTCTTCTTATCACCCTCGGTGTGGCGATACGCCGGCCCATCTACATCTTCTGGATGATGTGCTGGCTTTTCGCAATCCCGATCTGGAACTTTGTGCTCCCCCTCTATGCCTTTTGGAATTTCGATGACTTCGGGTATGTCTGATCGTTGCACTCTTTGAGAAAGTATTAATAGCAGCAATCTTCAAAGGTGGGGAAAAACGCGATCTGTAATCGGAGAGAACGATACTTTGAAGCGTAGGCAGCGGAAACGGCGGAAGTCGAAACGCGATCCGGAAACCACAATCTCGGACAACTTTGACGCAACGGATTCGGGTGAGGAAGGGGAGAGCGTGAGCAGTTCGGATGAAGGCGGATCTACATCTTCGGAAGAAGGTCACCACGACGACGGCGTACCCCGGCCTCGCCAAACCGAGTCGCCTATACCCGAGGAAGAAGAGGCCACAGCAACGCAGCAAACCAATGCTGAGGCTTCGAAACATCGTAAAGGAAGCTCGATCAGCATCGTTACGCCCTTTGGAGTCTCGAGCTCACGAAGGCCAAGTCAGCCCTCCGACCCCAACGAGCCCATGACCACTCTTGCGCGAGCAAAGTCGACTGTGCACGAGAACACGGAGGCCGGGTACGTCCCGATGCGACGATGGACCGAGTGGATGCGCGTGAGGAGACGACGGGCTGTTCGTGGGGGCAGTTTGCGAGTCGCGCCTGTTGCTGAGCCTGCTTGGGCTCGTGGTGGGGCGACCTTGGTTCCCGTGCAAGACGGCGATCGCTTCTTGGTCGAGAATCCGCAACCGGTGCTGGTTCCTGTGCAGCCGCAGCCGCCTCAGTTTTTGAATCAGGCAAGTATGCCGAGGCTTGTTGCGGTGCCGCATGGGATGCCCCCACCGGATGTCCCGGGGATGATTGCGGTGCCAGTAGTGCTGGTTGGGACACAGCAGCAGGGGGTGCAGCAGGGGCCGTCGACGAGTTATAGGGCGAGTTACCAGGGCTAGGGAATGGAAGGTCTCTAAAGAGAGGTGGGTCAAGTATTGGGACGGACTAGGCTTTGTTTGTTTCTTGGTCGTTTCTTGTTGCGTTATTTGGCTGGTTTGCACTTAACTTCTTCCTTTCCTTCGAACACAACTTTTTGCATACTCTTTGGTTGTTTTTTTCCGGTGTTTTAACGCATAAGAAGCTTTCTATGCGGCGTTTTACTTCCATTCCTGATTTGGTGACTGGTACCGCTTTGTCTTCTACGTTCTCGCAATCTTGCTTTTCTGCAAGCCCGTTTTGTGACTCTGAGCGAAAATGTGTTTCCCTTTTCTTTCCCTCCTAATCCCCCCATTTGTTCAAAGTTGTTGATCTTGGGTTTCAACAGCTCTGCGAGTGAGTTTTGCTCTTCGTTTTGTCCGTGGTTTTTAAGTTCTTTTCATAGAGCCTGGTATAGATTTTTGGCTTTTTGTTCACCTAATGTTCCCGTGAAGAGAAACGAAGAGGTTCAAATTGTGATTTATCAACAACAATAGTCTATCAAGTAATGAGCGTTAAGTTTCCTGAACTGAAACCACAGATTTTATCGTTACATAAATCATGGTTCGATGCAGCCAGCATCCCTATTTCACACCTGACCCCTGAACTCCAAGTCGATGCCATCTCCGTCGTCCGCAGAAACGTCGACGCTCCCGAGGGCACACGCAATGTGGACATACTGATCAACCTCGCCGTTGCTACATCGGAAACCGCAAAGGCCAAACTCTTTGTCGGTGCGGCACTTGTGCTGCACGGGAAGACGGGAAGGGCGATTTGAGCTGGTGGGTTGGACATGGAGGTGATGGATTGGGGATCTTGAGGACGGAACAAGTGGAGTTACATGAGGTGGGCAAACAATGCCATAATGGAATTGGACGGGAATTTATGGATCATTTTACATGAGTTTGAAGCGTTGGATGGGATCCATCGGCGGGTGAACCCGGTTAGTGGGGAGCATGCGGCGATGGCGTTGGTGAGGATGGCGAATGAGCGGCCGGGGGAGTACGCCTTGCTGACACTCGGGCCCGTTGACGTGAGTGGTCCATTCAAGTGACAATCATTGCTCCTCATCGATGGTTACTTTCACTGTGCAGGAACATCGCTTTAGCGATTTCATTGGACTCTTTCTCGCAAAAGGTCAAGCAGTTGGTCATGATGGTATGTGGAAGCGGGATGGTTTCGAGAAATATTGGCTAAAACTGAATTGTACGGAGGGTATTTGTTTGCACAAGGGGATTCGAATAGATTAGGTAATCTTCTGTGAACAATCATGGCCCAAAACCAATCCCAATTCCTTACGTCTTCGATTCTTGTCTCAAAGCGGAGTTCCACACACATGATATGATTCTGCCAGATTCTTTGAAGTAAGCCGTATGTGCTTCGCGAACATAGGGTCGAAATTCTCAAAATAGTTGTCTTTCCATGGTGGGTTGAACGACATTACTGATTTCGCGTCGCAAGGACGATCAAATCGGCATCACACCTAGGAAACGACGGTGGAAGACGGACTCCCGTGGGACTTCTTCGCCCACCTCACAACCTCAACGAACGGCGCTCGCCCCCAGTTCCTCCGCAAGTTCCGGCGCAATCTGCCGCACGTATCAACTCGGTAGTCGTCCTACCGCCACCACGTCCCAACCTCCCTTAGAAACTAAACCTGGCGAGTTGTTTGGACATGGAGGTCGGGATACACGCGCCGTACCGGACCCGGCTCTCGCGCTGGGCGTTACGCGACGTTGACGCCGTCGCGGCGCTCGTTGCCGTAGATGCAGCTGTGACGGGGAAGAATATTTGGAAGGAAGTGCATGTGGAGCTGGCGGGGACGCATAAACAACAACTTATGATGGCGTCGGATTGGTTTGCAGAGAGCGAGGCAGTGGATGTGTGATGGTTATGGCTGGGATCGATAGGGAGTACGTCAAGAAGATGTATCTGGATGCGTTTGTCGCTTAGATCATGTACTGTAAGTTAAATATGTTTTTTGTTTTGTTTTCCTGGAACTCTTGGTCACGTGCACAAGAGAAACTAAACCTTCGGCAGCCATGGCCTCAGAAGAGATGATCGACCTGGAGCCGGGAGCAGACGAAGTCGACGACGCTATGGCAGTAGATGAAGGTAATAGAGAGATGGTTTCTTACCGTAGGAACTAAACCTTGAAATTCACATGGTTGCTGTCACGAAATATTCATTCCGCAAACTGAACGAAACTATCAAATCGAACGACATAGACCATACGAGTCGCGTAAAAGGACAGGCTACGAAACGAAAAGGACGTGGTTTCAACGACCGCGGAGGTATGGAAATCTGGAAGATAGTGTGTAGATGGGGCCAATTAACATGGATGCTCGTTCTTTCAGGTCACGACCGGGACTTCCATAAAGATGATTTCGAAGCACTGGATGAGTCGGAGAGCACGGGGCGTGCACAGCGCTGTATGTATACACTTTCTTTCGGTTTATGTCGAGCGGCTCAAAATCAACTTTGCAGCTGTGGAGGGTTGGATTGTACTAATTACTGGCGTGCACGAAGAAGCCACGGAGGAGGACGTGAAAGAAAAATTGGCTGACTTTGGGGAGGTCAAAAACTTCCACATGAACTTGGATCGGAGAACGGGATTCGTCAAAGTATGGCAGCTTGATTGACACGATTTGAGAGAACAGTTTTGACCTTGAAAAATTAGGGATATGCTTTGGTGGAATACTTGACGGCAAAGGAAGCAAAGAATGCTATTGACGCATTGAACGGGACTGAGCTCCTTGGGAAGAAGATTGGAGCCGATTTCGCGTTTGTAAGGGGACCTGGAGGATCTCGAAGTGTGCAACATGTTGGAAAGAGGTGCGTCGTCGTTGCCACATGTAGTTGATTTGGCTGACTTCAAAATTAGCAGGTCGAGCCGTGGAGTTAGGGGAGGTGGAGGTGGGGGCGGCGGAGGCAACCGGAGGAGGTGAAAAGAGTGCTGGACTTTTGTTTACCTGCTCGTGATAGTATGCATGTTCAGTCTGATAGTATTCGGAGTGCAAGAATTGTTCTTATTGATGCTAATGAATCTAAAATGGGACATATAGAACTGTTTGCACTGCTCAACTTGTCTTTAGTGAGAGAAGAGGTTGAGGTGAGTTTGGTTGAAACAATTGATCGTCATGATGTCTCAAAAAATTTAGGGTTATCCTTGCGGCAACGGTAACGCAACAGCCACCATGACCAGCGACTCGCACGATGTTTTATAAAGTACGTATTATATTAGAGATGACTGATTGTGAGCAAGCTTAAGCATTGGAGAGTACGTCCATTCCGTTTGACTTATTCCCCCGCTCCGATGTATTAATTCCGCCGCCCTCCGGACTCCCGGAGGGTTTGCCACATTTTTTCTAAGGGGCGCGGCTGCGGATAAGGAAAGGCCCGCCTTTCCGTGATTTATATTATTTTTGTTTTTGCTTTCGTCTTCGTTTTCTGGGAAACTGGGCACCAGGCCATCGACTGTCGAGCGCTCTGCTACTGCTACTGCTGCTGCTGCTGCTGCTGGTGGTCACTAACTGCTGGCTTCACCACCGCACCTCCATCAATCGGCACTGTCGGTCTGATAAGATGCCACAGCCAGAAATACAGCTACTCATCAGCCCCTCCGACTCTTCCAATCAGTCCACCTCGCTGGAGTTCACGCCAACAAGCCCACCAGACTTAGCAATTTCTGTCTCCAAAGAATGCGTCTCAGCAAAACGTCCATCCTTTCGCGCTGCAACACAGGGCTCTAGGAACTGTCCTGAAACTAATGGGCCAAAAATATCGCTGGACAACCAAACTGGCTCTGGAAGAAGTAACATCGTACCCACTCTGGCCCCCACTCGACCCGGAGCTCTCACCGAAAGTTCTAGAGAGTCTCCTTTCTCAGATCGACGTCTTCCCCTCCCACCACCATTCCCCTCAAATCCCTCGGAAGGTGCTCCAACAGTATACCGCGGGCTTCCTTTTCAATTACAGCAATCTGAGCCTCCCCGACCACTTCCTCCAATATCTTGCCTTCCGAGCCTGGCTGACTTTGGCATCAAACCACTGGAAGGAATACAAGGTGGACCCAGGAGCTATGCCCCTACTTCTGGTCAAAGGGAGGACTTCTTTAACCAGGATTGGTGGAACAGGGGGAGGGGAAGTGCTCATTCATATCGTGATGGTCCTCTCGATCACCCTTCACGCGAACGACAAACTCGCCTGGCTTGGAATGAGGTGTCCAATCCAGACGTTTCTCGATCCCTTCAAAGTGATGATCAGCTTGTGGACGTATTGGGCTATAAGTTTGGAGACCGAAACCAACCAACTGCATATGAAAGAGAAGATGCGTACACAGTGCAGCAGGGTGGTGCACCCGTCCGACAAAGCAGCCGTCCATTTGAGGGTGAAGCACGCTTGAGTGCTTCAAGCGAGCGTTTCAGTCCGTACAACTCCGCATCTGCTCGTCATCCTCTTGCCGTGCCTTCTCCGTATTCTCGCACAGATGGTGAGCAACTTTCCCGCGAGTTTACGCCGAGGGATCAATCGAACGTCACCTCCAGCACCTCAGGCTCCCGTATTCGCGCATACCCACCCTCCTCGGACCTTCTTCCGTCAACACTCCCACTCAAGCGCCAGCGGATTGACAGTCTCGGCCGGCGAGCATGGACAGACGAAGAAGATCGCCTCCTGAAAACCGCAATCATGCGCGAGGGTTTCGGTCGTTGGACTGAGATTGCAAAGTCTGTACCTGAACGTACACCTGACGCTTGTCGCAAGCGCTGGGAGAAAGTCCTCGACCCGTCGATCCGAAAAGGACCATGGACGTCCGAAGAGGACGAGTTGCTGACTGGACTCGTGGAGCGGTTCGGGAAGCGCAAATGGACGCAGATAGCTTCGCAGATCCCGGGGAGGACGGACAAGCAGTGTAGACAGAGGTGGTTTGATCATCTTGTCGCGCCTATGGTCAGACGGAGTGCGGTGCAGCTTGCGGCCGCGGCGGCGAGTGCGGCTGGTGGGAATTTGCAGCACGGCTCCCCTGGCGAGTATGGTGCTCAACATCGCGAGTTTGGTGAAGAGGACCGGCGGGTTGAGATGCCGCCGCGATCTTACAAGGACACATATCCAACAACTCGCCAGGGTCCACCACAAGCACATCCGCACACTGCACGACCTGCGTATTATCTCCCGCCACCGAATGCACGTCAAAATGCCAGATCATCGGCATACTCGCCCTATTCTGATCGCCCACCACCTCCAACACCCTCAATGCATTCGTATCGCCATGAGGGGTAAAGCCCTCGCACAAGTGGGAGAGACCTGGAGGATGATGATGCTCATTACCATCAACACAGAAACAGAAACAAGTTCGCCGCTGGGCCGAATCGAGAGCGGTGGGGAACAAGCGGGATGTGATCCGATGCTGCACGTTCAGTCGCTTTAACCCAATATCCCAAAAGCTTCAAATTATGTTCTTTCTCATTATGGTTGCATGTTTGAATACAGTAAATTGACTGACGGCAAATACTTTGAAGAAGTTTGGCTCCTTATCTCACCTATGTTACAGACCACATTACACTACTGGAAAGAAAATAGACATGAGCAACTGGAATGAATTCAACACCTAGCCCACGGATTTCCTTTATCGGACCTGGAGAATTTCCGAAAGTGTGCATATGATCGATTCCCATTCGTGCTCCATTTTTCCATGTATACGTACACTCAGATGCACGAACCAGATTCATCCGACAGCATCAGAGATCGTCAGCTGCTCAGCTGATCGGGTATTTTTTCTTTCAAGCACTGAGCCAAGAACTTTGCCCCCGAACAAAAGTTTCGCAAATGCTTCCGGCACAGCCCCCTGTTTTGTTGGTTCGATTACTCTATGAGGCCGAAAGCACAACGAGGTAGAGAAGGACTGCACGCGCTGATCTGAACGAAGCTATAGCGCATAGCATCGTTTGACAGCAATCGGAGCAGTTCACAAATGAGGATCAAGGCAAGAAACGAGCGGCAGTAAATTTTTATATGAACCCGTGAGTCAAGTTGCAAGTTTTCATCTGCGCATCACGGACACTTTTATATTCGGGGATGATAAATAAACGGTTCAGGGGTAGCCCCATGAACAGGCTGTTCGTTTAGGATATCATAGAATGATGCTAACAGCATTTATAGCAGCAGCTGTTCTTGCGTCGCAAGTGGCAGCATCTCCGGTAATTGCGTAGTGTTTCCATGCTCGGATTTAGCTTTGTTTAGCATAGTTGACCTCTTTCTTCAAATGGCAGGTCTTGGTTGCAAGGCAGAATGCTGGAAGCTCAGTAACCGTGACAATCGATCCCTCTTACCAGCAACCTGAATTCCAAGGCTGGGGAACCAGTCTTGCATGGTTAGGAGTGAAGACTGGTGGGTACTCCGACGAAGTCCGCACCAAGTTGGCCGACTTGCTTTTCGGCCCGAACGGTCTCAACCTCAACATTGCTCGCTACAACGTTGGGGGTGGCAATGCCCCAACTGTGAAAGACTACTTGCGACCCGGTGGTGCTGTACCCGGTTGGTGGAAGGCCGACAAAGCGTACGGACCCAACGACAAGGACTGGTGGAACCCCGCGAACGCATCGCACTGGGACTTTGATGCTGATCCTAACCAGCGATGGTGGATCGACCAGATCAAGGACAAGGTGACTATTTGGGAAGCGTTCAGTAACTCGCCGCCGTGGTTCCACACCGTCAGCGGATACGTCTCGGGAGGTTTCTCTTCCACGGCGGAACAGATTCGTGAGAACAAGCTCGATGAATTTGCGACGTACATGGTGAAGGTTGTTGAGCACCTTGAGAAGACCCACGGGATCAAGTTTGCGACGATCGAGCCTGTGAACGAGCCAAACACAAACTACTGGGGCACCAACCTTGGATCCGATGGAATCCCTACAGGTGGTCGCCAGGAGGGATGCCACGTTGGTCCATCGATGATGAGCAAGCTGTTCTTGGCATTGAAGAAGGCTCTTGCTACGGCCGCCACCAAAGCTGTTATTAGCGCTCCGGATGAGACCAACCCGACCACATTCTTGACTGTTAGTGAAACAGTTGATCATTTTGAGCTGTGCTGACTGCCATTTTTGTAGGACTTTTACGGATTCAGCTCGGACGCAGTCAACGCGATTACCCAGCTGAACGTCCAGTAAGTCTCGGATGCATTTTCGTGTAGTTTTCCTTCTGACGATGGAATTAGCACCTATGGAACCTCTGGTCGTATCTCGGCGCGAGATGTTGCAAAGTCTGCTCAAAAGCCCTTGTGGATGAGCGAAATCGAAGGAAGCTGGGGAAAAACCTTCACCGGGATGGATTCCGGTCTCGGTATGGCTCAGCAGATTGTCAATGATATCCGTGAGCTTGAGCCCTCCGCATGGGTTCTTTGGCAGCCGATTGAGGGTACGAGGTCAACAAATCCGATAGAACCCAAACTCAATGATCTTCCACAGACTTTTACAACATGATCGCCGAGGGTAACCTTCAATGGGGTGAAATCCACGTTCCTTTCAACTGCTCTTCCACCGACGGGTTGGACGCCTGCCCCATCAAAACCAACACCAAATTCCACACTATCCGTCAATTCACCCACTACATTCGCCCTGGAGATCGTATTGTCAAAGTCAGCGACACAAGCAGCTTGGCCGCAATCAAGGGTGATGGTACTGGTGCTGTCCTCGTGCACGTTAACAACCAGAACACCACACGCGAGGTGTCGCTCGACTTGTCCAACTTTGGTTCGATCAACAGTGGCGCTACCATCACGCCAATCACCACAAGCGATGCTGGTGCCCTGGTCAAAGGCTCTCCCATTTCTGTATCGGGCAACAGTGTAAAGATCACTGTGCCCATGTTCTCAGTCACGACGTTCTTAGTCAGCGGCGTTTCGGGTGTTAGCGACGCAGCTCCGCTCGCCCAGGACGGAAAGTACTACTCGATCAAGGGTGTTCAGAGTGGAAAGGTGCTGCAGGTATCAAACTCGGGTACCGCACTTGTTATCAACACCGCCAGTGGAAGCAACAGGCAATTGTGGACTTTCCGAAGCCTCGACTCGAAGTTCTCCAACCGCAACCGTTACGCGATTGTCAATGCTGAGACCAAGACTCGCCTTGCGGTAACCAGCAACGGAGGTGTCATCATGCAGGCAGACAGCGGGTCTGTTCCCGAATCTGCTCAGTGGATGGTGTCGACTGGAGGTGATGGGACTTACACACTCGTCAGCATTGGTGTCCGTGCTGTCATGGACGTCGGAGGTCAGGCAACTGGAGACAACTCCCCTGTGGGAACGTATCAACCAAACACCGGCACAAACCAACGCTGGACGTTCTCTGTCGGCACGCTCGCACCAACCACCACTACCCCTGCTCCTACTGGAACCCCAACCACTTCGCTCACCGTGCAAGTCGACCCGTCGTACCAGCACCCCGAGTTCCAAGGATGGGGAAGCAGTCTTGCCTGGCTCGGTGTCAAGACCGGTGGCTACGCAGACGAAGTGCGAACCAAGTTGGTCGACTTGATCTTTGGAGAGAACGGATTGAGGCTCAACATCGCCCGTTACAACGTCGGCGGAGGCAACGCGCCAACCGTGAAGGACTACTTGCGTCCCGGAGGAGCTGTCCCTGGTTGGTGGCGTGCTCCTCAAGCGTACGGCCCCAACGACAAGGATTGGTGGGATGTGAACAATCCGGACCATTGGAACTTCGATGCGGATCCGAACCAGCGATGGTGGATCGACCAGATCAAGGACAAGGTCACTCGCTGGGAGGCATTCAGTAACTCTCCACCGTGGTTCCAGACCGTAAGCGGATACGTTTCTGGAGGCTTTGACGCAACGTCGGAACAGATTCGCGACGAAAAGCTTGATGACTTTGCGGCTTACATGGTGAAGGTGGCTGAACACCTCGAGAAAGCCCACGGCATCAAGTTTGACACAATCGAACCTATTAACGAGCCAAACACCAACTACTGGTCGACCAAGCTTAACGGTGACGGTGTTCCCACGGGAGGTCGGCAGGAGGGTTGTCACGTTGGGCCAGAAATGCAAGGAAAGGTGTTCTTGGCAACCAAGCGCGCTCTTGCCAACTCGACTCTTCGTGCTTCTCTCAGTGCTCCCGATGAAACTAACCCCGGCACATTCCTTAAGGTATTGGAGCCGACAGAGCAAAATAGTGTAATTCTGACCAAAATTCTGATTAGGATTGGTATGGATACACTTCTCAAGCAATCGATGCTGTTAGCCAGCTCAACGTACATACATACGGTACTGAGTCGCGTATGCCGGTTCGTGATCTCGCAAAAGCTGCTCTGAAGCCGCTATGGATGAGTGAGGTCGAGGGCAGCTGGGGAAGCGACTACACCAGCATGGACTCTGGTCTTGGAATGGCCCAGCTCATCGTGGATGACCTTCGAGAGCTCGAACCCCACGCATGGGTTCTCTGGCAGCCGGTTGAAGGTAAGTGACAAACAGTTTGAATACCAAACTGGGGATTTAGTAATTCCTTTTTCATATCTAGATTACTATAACATGATTGCTGAAGGTTTCCTTCAATGGGGGGAAGTTCACGTACCGTTCAACTGCACATCCACAACCCCATCTTCAGACTGCCAGATCAAGACAAACACCAAGTTCAACACTATTCGTCAATTCACGCACTTTATTCGCCCAGGTGACCATGTCATCAAGAACTCTGACGGATCTACCACTGCCGCAATCAAGGGTGATGGTTCTGGTGCCGTGGTTGTGCATGTTAACAACCAGAACGCCGTCCGCCTTCTTACTCTGGACCTGACTGGCTTCGGTGTGATCGCAAGCGACGCACAAGTTACTCCATACAGCTCAAGCGAAGCCGGTGCTTTGGTTAAAGGTACCTCTGTCTCTGTTGTGAACGGAGAGGCCAGGATTTCCGCACTTCCGAACAGCGTCACTACTTTCGTCATCAGCGGTGTTTCGGGAGTCAACGAAGCTGCTGCACTGGTCAAGCCTGGTGGCTACTACACCATCAAGGGTCTTCAGAGTGGAAAGGTTCTTCAGCCCTCTGCCGACAGCAAGTCTCTGGTCATCTCCACCAGCAACGGATCGCCTTCGCAGAACTGGGTTTTGCGCGGATTGGACACAGCGTTCTCGAACCGCAACCGCTACGTTGTTGTCAATGAGGCGACCAACAAGCGCATTGCTGTTGACGCTAACGGCAACATTCTCCTTGAGGATGGCAGTACCGCTGCTGGAGCTGCTGCTCAGTGGATCTTGTCCACGGACGGTTTTGGAACGTACTCGATGGTGAGCGTTGGAGCTCGCGCAGTTATGGATGTTGGCGGACAATCGACTAGCGACAACTCGCCAGTCGGGACATACCAACCCAACCAGGGAGCGAACCAGCTTTGGACTTTGAGTCTTGTCAAGGTGTCACTACCTGGTACGACCACAACCGCCGCAACCCAGGTGGCCACTTCGACCAATGCGCCCACTCCATCTCCCACTAGCGCTTCTGAGACCACCATCTCTGCCGGTGGATACAGCACCACCGCAATCCCGAGCTCGGCTGACGTTACCGGTGCTGCCACAAGCGCTGCGGCAACAAGCGGAACGGCCACAACCGGAGCTGATCCGACAGCTATTACTACCCCAACAGCAGCAGCTACAACATCTGCATCGGCAACTGTTTCCACCTCGGCGAACGCGTCCCAGACTACAGAGTCGACGAACGAACCGACGACCACTCCTACCTCCACCCCGTGCACCACTACGACGTCCACTGCTGGAACAGTTTCAGGGGCAGAGAGCACTTCAACCCCCTGCACCACCACTACCGACGGCGTCCACAGTACTCCCACAGCTTCCGGTGCGGAGAGCACTTCCACTCCGTGCACTACAACTTCAACTGATGTCCACACGACTCCTACGGTGTCTGCAGCCGAGAATACTTCAACTCCATGCACGACATCTATTTCAGTCGTTGTTTCAGACCCGGTGGTGTCCACAACTACTCCGCTGAAATGCCGACCACGGTAAGATATTTGTTTGGTTTGCAAGGCTCGTTTGACTCACTATATTGTGCGAACAGACCCTCAGGTTACAAGCCCATGCCCTAAACATGTAAAACGACTAATGGGACAAAAGCACATTGTTGAGATTGCATGTTTTTTGATTAGATAATGTTCAAATGGTTGAACAATACGAATACAATTGGTTGGTCACTTTCTGATCCTACATGTGTGTTCACAGTCATCATTGCAGTGGTTTTGTTCGTGACTTCGGCTGAACAGGTGGGGTTTTAAGGTTTCAATGCCGAGCTGGCCGGGAAAAGTCTTCCCACGATGTGTTTGATCTCACCGGCGGCGTTTCTCGGCCCCGTCCATCAAGGCCTGCAGTGAGTCCGAATAAATGTTGCATATCGCCCAGTTCTTGGAAATCCCTCTCAAAACCCTCAAAATAACCCGTACTCCATCTCGCACTTCTCTACTACGACGACCTACTGTGCCCTCGGCATCCTCCCCACGATCTACCATCATTAGATCAGCCCACCCATGCTGATTAAAGAAGCCATGACAAACGACCAAGACGCAACCACAGATGTAGAAGTAAAGGCAAAGCACTCCCAGAAATCCAGAAGTTTGATCCACATACGGCGTTCCCGAGCCCCGAGACGGGTGCCCCAGCGACAATGCTGACTCGGATTGTCTTTCGCCCCACATTTCCCCGAGGATCTCAGATATACGCAGCGCATGACGAGAGCTGAGAACCCCTCCGTAATCTGAGCTCGCCCATCGAGCCAGTATTCCATAGTCAGATTCCGGGAACAGTTTTGGTGAACGGGGTTCGGCAGGTGGATCATCGGGTTCCTGAGTCGGCAATCCGGTCACGAATCGCACAAATTGCTCCACGATCATGATGGGTGTGTGGAGGATGACCCATGCGTGGTGGTAGTGTATCAAGCGGAAGAGGCCGAACTGTCTGCCGCCCGTCGCGGCGGAACCATCGCCAACTACGTGGAATTGGGCATCGACCATTCGGAAAAGACGCAGAAGGTTCCGTTGCTTCCGCATGAACTCGGCAGCTTTCTTGTTCTTGAAGATAAATGCCTGGTGCATAATTTGCGGATTCTGAGTTGGGGCTCGTCTGAGGTAATCCTCCGGATTGCCAGAATAGGGAACTATTTCGCTCGCTACGCTGTCGGCAGTGCTGGCGCGGCCCCGGAACTCCGATTTGGTTCTTCGGCGACCGAGCAGACTCCACTTCTTGTTGAAGATAGGGAGCCATGGCTCAAGTCGCAAGTTGGAATTTTGGCGGGACATCTCTTCGCTGTTTTCGAGCACAGTGACTACGATCCCTATGCGAACGTTGTAAGGCCGAGCAATGGTGAGTTTCTGAGCGATTGCTGCGAATGGAACTTGACGTCGCTTTGATAGAGAATATATCTTCCTCTGGCAGCCATACAGCACCGAATTGAGGAATGGTTCTGATGCATCAACAGGAAGACCCGGAACCTCAAGCCCGTCGCTAGAGTCGTCCAGGAAGGGTCTTTTTATCAACGTTTTATTCCACTTGGAATCTTTGCGCGGCGTTCCGCCATCGTCGTCGCTAGACCCATCTCCTCTTTCGTTAGATTCTTCACCATCATACTGTCCATGGGCCTCGAAGATCATGTGCACGTCGGACATGAAAGGTGGCATTCGGTCCTCAGGTGGGCGATCTTCCGTTGGTGTCATCAACCAAAAAGAATCATCGGTAAGTACACGAACGTTTGACTCCTTCATTGACGCAAGACAATTGTTCGCGCGATTTCGCAGAGGTGAAATATTATCAATGGTCCACAACCCCCACCTGAGCGGAAGTCAGCACGCAGAGAATTCCACTTGCAACTTCTTACCATATTCGTCTGCGCATTGATAGTTCAGTCCAGCTTACGCTGGATTCGTCTGGAGGTTCGTTGTTCAAGCCAAGCCCTCTGGCAGTGACGACCGCTAACGCCAGCCAGTTCTTCCCCATAGTTCGCTCGGCTGGGTCTGACGACATCGACAGATAGTACAAAACGTGAACCATCCCAGACAGCGCAAACAGTTCAGCTGGATATCCAAATTCACTCTGGGATCGCCGTCTTGTGACGACCGAAGGATTTTTGGGGTCGATCGTCGATCCTTCGGGCGAGCCGGACGATGATGAGCGAGAGGAGTCTGTGGTGCTCCAACCGTCTCTCGTTCTATGCGCCGACTCCATCAGTATCGGAAGCATCTCCTGCTGCGCACGCACAAGAAGGACATTGCTGCCGAGCGATACGTCGTCACGATCCCCGGTAAATCGCGCCGCGAGGGTTTGGAGAGCCAGCAGTACGAATGGTGGAAGTTTAAGTTTGCTAAAATGCCTGTTTTGAGATCCACATGACAAGTAGAGGCGACTCATCAGCAGGAAATGTTAATGTGAATCTTCTCCGAAGTCCTTACCGCGAGTTGAAGATAGGAACAAGCGAGCTTCCTTCCCCCGTTAGAAACAATTGGAGAAGGTTGTTCAACTTGCTCTCTGGCGGGAGACGTGGCAAGTTGTCGAGGTATGACGGACCCATTCGAAGGCCGCTCCCCAGTTGAACG
This sequence comes from Cladochytrium replicatum, assembly GCA_025526935.1. Classification (NCBI taxonomy): domain Eukaryota; kingdom Fungi; phylum Chytridiomycota; class Chytridiomycetes; order Cladochytriales; family Cladochytriaceae; genus Cladochytrium; species Cladochytrium replicatum. The sequence goes on from JAHLKD010000111.1 coordinate 120,218, forward strand.
CGAGTGTCACATCCTAACTCCACTACTTCGTTAGTATCTGTTCCCAACTGGTTGGAGTTCTCTCGCTTCCTTCGAAGTTTTTTGCGTGGATCGTAGTCACTGCTCTGCGAAAAGCTCTGAGTGATTGTGCCACTTGAAGTCAGGCTAGTCAGTATATTGGATTGGTGAATCGGGAAGCCTCCTGATTTCGAAGGAACGAATTCAGGTCGCCCAGCGGGGAAACTCGAGACATTTAGCAACGGCGGGAACTCCGTTCTGCTCGACACATGCAAAGGGTTGTGCGAGTTGTAACCTACTGGTTGGGCAAGTGACGAAAGCCCTGGTTGCCAGCGAAGTGCTGCATTAGTCGTCTGGGATAATGTTGTTCCAGGTGCTGATGATCCAGTCGTTGCCTGTGCTCCCATGTTGAAACTTCCAATGGTTTTTCCCACATTCTCATGAGCAACTTCGTGCGGTTGCATGAACGATGGGGGATTGAAACGGCCATCCAAACTTCCAAGTTGGATCGTTGACGTATCAAACGAAGAGTTTTGATCACCGAATTGTAGAGGAGTCTTTGATGGGCCTGAGAAAGATGTGGTGGTGAGTGGAGCGGTGCTGGTGTGAAGAGCAGGATTAAACATGCTGGTGGACGTGGCCGTTGTATTCTGGACCAGATGTGGTGGTGTGTTCAGAAACGAACTGGGATCCATTCCGAGACTCTCAACCATCCCCGCAAAGTCGAGCGTTGGGGGCAATGTCCTTCTATTTGAAGTCATGGGTGTTTCCATATTCGTATCACGGGTTAAATAAACGCCGCCGGGTTTGGCGGTGGAAGGAACCCCCGTTAGGTATGTGGAAGGTACGGGCTGATTTGCCAAGAGCTGAGCACCAACGCCTCTGGCCAATGACATGGGATACGATCCGGCGGTAGCAACGTTGTCGTGCTGACTTTCATAATTTGGAAGGGATGTGTGTGGAATAGAATACGTGACGTCGGGAAGTGAGACTCTAATTGCAGAGTCGACAGCATCAGGTTGATGATGAGCATTTTGGAGACGACCGTCCAACTGCTGTATGAGCCTCTGACGATCTTCCTCGAGCTGCTCCTCCATGCGGCTTATGAATTCCAGCCTGGCGCGCATCGATTCATCCATGCCGGCTCGTATCAAGTTCTGAACTGGGACGATGGATGGTTGGGGTATCTGGTTGTTGTCTGGGTTGCGCGGGTTGGTGGTTTTGTGTCTCTGGTCTTGCATTCTCTACCGGGAAAGTGGGGGGTGAATTTTGTGGGCAGCGGGCCTGGCAAGCCAAGTCTGTGGATTGCCAAGATTTGTTTGGTGTAGGAAAGCCCGATCTGAATCTAGATGCCCGATCCACACGCGTAAACACCGCGGTTGGATCTGTGACTCATCTTGACGCCGATTCCGAACAAGATCAGCCATATGTGATAATTGTAGGAACAATTCGAGGTATGCAGTTTGATATCTTTCTCAAAGGGTATTAAATGAGTACATTGAACAACGGTTACAAGAGAGGAAGAAGGAAAACCTCATCTGGCAGCAGCAGAACCACACAATCCTTCCAGAAACCTCTCCAAACTGATAAAAGCAATAAAATCAAAAAAAAGTTCGTTGGAGCATATTGTGGAGTGTGTCATAAATCCCAGTCGACCATTCATCTACCAGAAGACCCTTCATTAATTGCAGAAGTCGGTTTGATTGGGACCTGGCAGTCCTTTTTTAGTGCAGCACCACGAGAGGTGTGGTTGACAAGCATACGTGTTGCTCCTTCTACGGTCACTACGTTCCCTCTTGACGAAACGCTTGCACCGGAACCGAGCCTGAGCGTCGAGCTGTACCACGCAACAGTTGATGTAATTTCAGATCGCCAAGCGTCAACGTCATCCATTCTCAAATTGAAGTCAACGGCGAGAAGGAACTGAATTAAGGGGAAGCGGATTAACATCATGGCGGAGAGGGAAGTACAATGAGGAGAAAAAAGCCCTCCACACTGCGTTTGCCCCCAAAGCCAACGGCTTACCTCCACCTCCATGTCCAAAAGTTGGCTGGGTTCGAATCCAGTTGCTTCGGACCAGCAGCTATTCGTCAGAACGTGATCTTCGTGCCCGTACATTTTCTGGGCAAGCACGAAAGCCGATGTGAACACTCGCTGGTCGAACAATTCTCCACTATTCTTGGTGCACTGGCTCGAAGTTATGAAACGATCGACGTACTTTAATGCAATCATTGCGAGGGTGGAAACCATGAGCATCGACTCAGTCAGTCGGTTTGCAATCATAGCCTCGCTGTCAGATGAACGCCTAGCGGAAGATTTCTTGAACGCCTTGTCCAAAGAATCATCTTGCCCATCAAGACCACTTGAGCCTTTACGATCGAAACCAAGAAATGCGGTCACCGTGACGGTTGACAGAAATAGTCGCTCGCAAAACTGGCGAAAGTGCTTGCGTCGGGTGCCCGAGATCGCCACGGCTTCCCGCTGAAACCGTGCTTGCAGCTTGTTGGCTCGACTTTGCAGAATGTCGAAGAATACGACTGCAGAGGTGGCAGCTAGCGACGGGATGGTTTCGGGAGCTTCGACCGCGGGTGGTGAAAGCGACCGGCCATCCATGGCCAAGCCCATGTCTGTTGCAATCGATTCAGGTTCAGTAGCAGTGTTTCTCCCGCGTGTGTCCAGACTCTGAGCTTCAACTCCGAGACATTCACTTTCGTCTCGTCTCGGTTCAGCTACTTTTTCTTTTTAATTTGCTGCCACCCGTCCACGTGCAAACGCGGCCCAAGCCTCGCGACCCAGCTCCGTGGCTGGTGCTCTGACTCTCCATGCCGGCCCCCGCCTGCCGACAGCGAGACTGACTGACCGAAACACCAAGGCTAAGGGCTAAGGGCTGCAGCGGATATGAACCACGCACCGGACAACGTAATCAGCAACTCGCAGTGGCTCATGGGCACCCCAGTAAACACAGCTCCGCCGGCTTTCGTGCAGCTGGAGTGGTCAACAACCTATCCTACCGATGAGCTTCGGCGGCAGCGGTACGTCACTGGAATCATAGAGTACGGTAACTACGCTCACCATGCTGCTCGAACTATCATCGCCAGAGGTAAGCTGCCCTGACGACCAATCTCCGAGTCATGCTAAATAGTCTTGATACGCCTCCTTGCAATCGAAACCAAGGTGGATACCCATCGGCTTGTATATACTTTGTCGCTGTAAATACGCTTCACCAATCTCCGGAATCTACTATGTCTATTGAACCTGCGGAGATCGGAGACTTTGTGTCGTCGGGAGAGGATATGAACAACATCACTGTTTACCACCAACGGTGGCAAACCCATCGTGATTGCTTCATCCTCATCCTGAATGTAAAAACAAACGTGACGGACAATACCCCATCCTCATCACCAGTCACAACAATGGCACTATCCTACCCACCAACTACATCTTTCTCGAGCACAATAATGACACAACCGATCGCACCAATATCGGTCAGGCTCTCTTCTTCTCATAGCAACCCAGCGCTCATATCAGGGACAAGTTTTTTGTCGAATTGTCGCCCTACGGAATTGTCTGACGTTACAGAAAGGAGGAGATCGTTCGAGGTTTCGCTTGTTTACCGTTTCTTTTATGTGATGAAGACGATCGCACCAGTGATGGGACAAACTTTGCATGATATTAATATCCAAACTCTTCCTGGTCAGTAGATTCATTTACAATTTGCCAAGAAGAATGCACCTGTCTACCAAATAATACCGTTCCTGTTTTAAACGCTCAATCGTGAACTGTTCGCTCGTAAAGCTAAACGCCATGCACAGATAAACAAGGTAGTCAGACGTTTATTTACATGCAATATGAGAAACGGCAACTAAATAGCTGCATATCCGTTACGGGGCAGGTACTTGGCAAGCACTGGTCGCCTGACCAGCAATGCTTCTTGAATAGAGTTCGCGCCAACAGTCGCCAGAAGTACGTAAACACACTGAACTGATGTGTTAGATCCTTCCCAAAACCGCAATTTTGGCTCATAAAATCTTACCGTCACTCCGCTTCCCAACAACGCCAGCAAAGTAAGTGTAGGAACCACAACGACAGCCCTGCATTGTTCGCGAACTAGCACATAAACGGCAGCAACAAGTACGCCCAGGAGGTTGTCAAGGAACGTAAGCCAACTAAAGGACACCATCTGTCAGGTTGTTTGACAATGAGTCGACTCCCACAATGTTCCCTCACCTCCATTCATCATTCTTGATATACTCCCAGCCATCTCCAGGGTTTGGTTGCAACGCGAACGCACGGATCACCGATGCGACGTAAACCGCCAGAACCGCCACCGTAACTGTTCGCAGAATCACCACTCCCTTCCTATTCGGCGAAGTCCCGGCTCCTTCCGCAAGCGGCAGCAACGACGCAGTCAAAGTCGTCGAGGAGAATATGACAAGAAGCGCGAGCCGGAACATCGTCACCGGGTTTCCGAGCACGAATACCGCAACGCAGATGATGAGCCCGAAAGGTGCGGGACCGATCACGGCGAAATAGGGGAGTGTCAAGGTGAGTCCGGCGAGGTAGTCAAAGAGCGCGGAGGCTGCCCAAGGATTCGAGAGGACATGCTTAAGCGCTTCACCCAGGCTCAGGTGTGTCGCGAGGGCATTGAAGAGATGAGGGAGGAAAGCAATGCCAGAAGCGGTGAAGAGGAGAAAGACGATGCCGCGCAGGGAACGAGAGAGAGCGACGTTGGAATCCATTATGCGGGCGAGGGTGGGATTTGTGATCTGTTTAAATAGCGGAACAACTCTGGGGCTTGGATGGAGTGTGGGAACCGGAGATTCTCCGCATTGATTGGTCCATCAACACATCGAGAGTTTTTATTGGAAAAGACTAATTCAGTAAACAGAAGAGTTGATCCTAAACTCCTTTCTTAGAAAATAACCAAGACCGTCATGACCGACTCAACCCAGCGATAATACAATTTGGTAGGAGACTGGAAAAGGGGAACATGCAACAGCATTGAGCTTTCAAACAAGTGTGGAGAAAATGGCTCGGGAAACAAAAGCTCTGACCGAATGGGCTTTGAAGTGGGGATGGATGGCAAAGGACATTGCAGGTGCACGAATTTCCGACAAACAAAAAGCTTTGATAGGCACGCTTCAAGCAGGACATCGAATTCAAAAAGGAGAACAACTGGTCGTCGTTTGACCTCGCTCCAGCATCATACTTGCTTTCCGGTGGAGCCGCTAAAGCAGACTACGTCCCACCGACGTTTAAAATCACCTCGCAGCCCTATGTCCCAGTAGACGCACCAGTTCCGAATAGTTCTTCTCAGTTCACTCACCGAAGTAGGGCGGTCAACTTCAGCAAACGACCGCTCCCGAGCGACGTGTACAAGTATCCGGCCACCAACAGTCAAGAGTATGGATGGAACTATACAAACAAGAACCTGGAAATCTTTGGGAACTTTTCGGCGAATTATTCGGCGAGTTGGCAAAAGTCTCAAGGATAAACACCGATTAACATCATTGATAGTGAATAGAGTACATCGCAATGAAAACTATACCGCTCAAATGGACTTTCTAAAACTCTTGGATCCAACCGATCAAAACAACTTCGTCAAAACTCAGCTTTGCCACATTACTGTCTTTCCCATCCCGCTCGAATAAACTGTTGCTTTTTACTGCTTTCACACCAACCTTGGTGCCAACCGTAACATGCGGAAACGTGTTTGCGCTGATCACTTGCACCGCCGTAGTCCCTAACACTTCGCCCTCTTCACCCCTCAATTGCAAAATCGGGCCATCCATTCGCTTGACTCCAATCGCCATAATATTTCCTTTCTCCCAAATCACGCAGTCTACAACTAAACGCACTCCAGGAATCTGGTGTGCCCCCTTCTTCGAACCCCAAAGTGCCCAGAACAACCGGCTGTAGTATCTTACGACCGAATTTTGTCGTATCCTATCCACCGCTTTCTCATCCGCGTTGCCATTATCTGGTCCAAAGTCGATTGTTCCTAGAACTCCTTGAATGCGGCTGTCCGCTTTACCGTTTTGTGGGATTTCAGCTGAATCATAATCAATCTCTAGCCTCTCCCCTTCCGGAAACGCGTTATCGTCACTTGCGAAAAACGCCATCTTGTCGGCGAGACGAGGCAACCCCAGTGTCACATGAAACTCTTTTGACTCGATACCGTTTCTGAGTTCTTCCCACAACGAAGCACCGTCACTCGTCGATTCTTCAGCGAAAACGTTCTCAAGTAAGCTGATCACCGCTTGTGAATCCAGTTTCACTCCGTAGTAGTATGGAAGTTTCACTTTCTTGACGCTTGCACCCGCTTCGGCTGCCGGTTTAATATTTTCCTTCGCCACTTTTTGCGCTGCCTTAGCTTTCTTCTCAGCCTTTTGGCCAGCCTTGACTCCCTTAGCTGAAGAACCTGTGGATGGCTCCTCCGGCTGTTCCTTTTCCGGCTTTGCCACCTTCCTTGCCTTTACGACCGCAAGCGCCTTTTCGAACTCTTCGTCGGTTGGCGATGTCCACCCAAGCGCACGGCATACCGCATCCATGTTTTCGCGTTCCGAGTTTCTCATGTCCAAATCAATCACCTTTTCAATTTTCGCATCCTGTAGCTGTCTAAGATCGAGCGAGTTGCGTTTGTCGACAAAATTCGAGATGGCCGATTGAATATCCTTCACCTTTGCTGGTGTGAGGGTTTGGTGATTTTCCCCTCTGGACGCAAAGTTATTAATTTCGCAAAGAGTTGATTACATGAGATTGGCTTACCTTGCTTCAACTCGGTCAACTGCAATGTTGATCGCCTCTTCTCTTTCCAGTTGTTCCACATTCCAATCTAGAGCAACTATACGCCCGTTTGAATAAGCTTTCCTGAATGCTGTTACTAGCTTCAGCCTGTGATCTTTGAGATGGTTGTTGCGATCTGCAAAAACAACCTTTCGTTCCACGAACATTTCGGTGACGAGGGTCTCGAACTTCCCCCGCTGGTCGTCATTTTGGAGCTGCCCAACTATGTCTGGGAAGAGTTCGAAGAGCAGCGCGCCAAGAGTTGACTTTCCACATCCGGGACATCCAATAGGGATCAAGAGGATCTTCATATCCCCTGGCGCGTAAACCGGCTTATCGTCTCGCGCTAGCTTGTTAGGATCCACTTTCTCATCTACTTCGGTGTCTCCCTCCTCGATCTTCGCCGCAAGGGCTTCTCCTCCTCCACTCTCGTCCCACTTCAATCCAGATTCGTGCAGAAACTGATCCCGCGCTCTGATGATCCCTTTGCTCTGTAAGTATTCATCAAAGAATACCGGCTCCTCACGCATCTTCTTTCGTACCCACTCGATATACTTCCGAGTATGTTGGTATTTGATGTAGTGAGGTTCCTTATGATTTAGAAGCGCCTTTGTGACCTCCCTCCATTCTCGGAACATCAAATATGGCTCGTCGAATTTCACTTTGAAGAAATAGACTGGTACTTCGGATGTCGAGTGCTTAAGACGACACCGCACGACAAACCCCTCGACTGGACGACCGTCGTAGAAGCCATTTGCTCTTCGCTCGTCAGTGAATCTTCTCACATCTGGAAGTCGCAGGAACGTCAAAAATACGTTTCTTGCGCAATCGAGCAGCATTACCATCGAGATTATCAAAGGACAAAGAATCCACGCACTTGAATCCAAATTGCTCTGCTACCTTGCGAACCTTCTCGCTTTTTGCAGTCTCAAACTCTGCTGTGTTTCTGTTCAATCCATGAAGGAACAAGCCCCTCCTCTCCGGCGGGTAACCCAAAATGTGTTCCTCGAAGTCGTCATCACATAACTCAAATACAGCCGTGACATTCTCTTTCCTCAAAAGCTTGATAAAATCCTCGGTTGTATTTTTGCTCTCTGAAATGTGTTTTTCCAACCAGGCTTTCCCGGTGTCTGCGTGGGAAAGTCGATCAGGCTGGCTTGAGCCTGCATCCAAGATATTCGACCCGGTTGCATGCTTGGAAGTTACGAGAAGTGTGCTCTTATCCAATGCCGAAGCGAAGATGATGCAGCCATTCTCCTTCACGGTTACCTCGTATGGACCCGTCGTTGAAGCCTGCAGAGAGTCCCACTGCGTTTCGGGAATTTCCCCCACTATTTAACGCACCAATGAACATGTGGGTATGAGTCTATGGGCTCAAAATGCTTACCATTGAAGAACTTATCATACCCGCGGGTAACAATCTGTGGGTCCTGTCTTTTATCACCTTCCCATATAAACAAACCGCGAGCGAAGGTCGGAAGTTTGTGCCTCAGATCTTTGTAAGCATGTTCGGAGACGTTGTAAGACAAGATGCGGTATGGTGGAACTTTGGGCATTTGCGAGGACACTTGGTATTCTACGCATTTGACGAGAGGACGATTGTTGCGACCCTCACCCGATCTCTGGGTAAGTTTGGACAGGGAGGCAACCAGGTCTGCGACTGGTGGATTGCCTCCAGACATGGGTCCGGTGTCGTGGGATTTATGAACATTTTACTGCGCCTTTTTGGTTTTGTTTATGGTTGCTGGTGCAATAAAATAGATCAAATTTCTGTTTTAAAGTGACTCGACCAGCTAGCTATCTTTATGATATTGATACATCTTGGCCAGGTGATATCAACATCAGTGGTTATGATTTTTCTTGATCTTTCCATTCCCTGTCATCCGAAAGGTATTCCAAAATGAATCTCAGAAAGTTGTGTTTATGTTCCGGCTCAAAAAATGTGGCGAACTCGACGACTTGATTGAAGAAATCTCAATCGGAGGATTTCCTCCATCTTTATCCTGCGAGTATGATCTTTGTGTAACATCACAGCCAACGCATCGACTGCATCATCCGAAATGTCAACGCCACCGTTGCTCCGTCCGAGGTTGCGAAGTCGAGTGATACGCCTTGACAGTTCCATACCCACGACCTCCTCGTCCGTCTTGAAAGGATCCATTTTGAACAGAAGAACGTACAGAAGTGTTCCAAGAGCCCAAACCTCCTGGGTGGCCGCAGGGTACGGGTCGCCGCTTAGGGCTTCTGGTGCAGCAAACTTTTTGGTCCCATAAAAGTGCTTGCATGTTGTTCCCGGACCAAGGGCGGTCGCCGAACCAAAGTCGATCAACTTAACCTGCTTAGTCTTCGTGTTGATCATGATATTTTCATCTGAAATCCATGATTGTTAGCTAACAATGATCGAGAGCGCGCTAAAAACGCTAGTTTCACCTTTGATATCGTTGTGACTGTATCCGATTCGGTGCAGGTACTTTACAGTCTCCACAATTTGCTTGAAAATGATCCGAGTTTCCTCCTCCACGACGGGGCCGTAGAGCTCAATGTAGTCGTAGAGATCGACCCAATCGCCTCCAAGGTACTCCATGATAATGACATAGCGACCCATGCATTCGTAGTGCTCATAGTATTTGATGAGCCCGGGATGTCCAAGTTCGCTGAACTTTTTCAGAAGGTGAATTTCAAGCGGGATCTTGCGGCCAGTGTGAGAATCTTGGTGCCAATGCCAAACGGATGCTTGACGGATGAATTTGCAGACAACTTGCTCATCGTCGTCAATACGCCGTCCAAGACGCACGACGGAGTGTCCACCGGATCCGAGCTTCTTCAATACCTTAACCAACGGTGTGAGTATTGTATGCAAGCTGACGTAGCGAAACATTACCACCACCACTTACAATGTACTTATTCTCAAACGCTGCTTTTGAAATAGCATCGCGACGAACTTCATCATCACTCTTCCCATCGAGCAACAAAGCTTCTGATCGTTTCTCAAGTTCCTTTTCCAATTCAAGCTGCTCTTCAATGAATGACTGTGCATCCGGTGGGACTTCTTTTGCGGGAGAAACTTTGACGTTGGTATGCGTCCTCGAAGTTGCGTCAATACTAGACACAGGAAGTGCTGCATTTTGGTTGCTTTTCGCACTCAACGAAGCAGATCGTGTACTCGAAGCCGACGGCACTGGAATTCTGCTTTTGGTCAGTGGGCCAACCAGTTCCGCTTTCGGTTGCTTTGACCCAGGAGATGCGCCAATCCGGTTTTCTTTGGAAACCAAGAAGCGACCCAGAATGGGAGATCGCAACAGACCCCTTCCAGCCGGTTTTGAAGCTCTGGATACTGACGTGACGTGCTCTGAATGAATGGCTGGTGGTAACGAGACAGAAGCGTTTCCAGTCACAGTGGTAGGGCGAGTAGAGAGAACGGATTGTGAATTTGCTGGTTGGGAGTGAGAAACAGTCTTGTCTTTTTCGGCATCAGGTGAATAGAGTTTACGTAACATGGGCGGCATATGAAGATCTTTAAACTTTGGCCAGCGTTGTCGAGGAGCAGGAGCTTTGGTGGACTCGCAGTCGAACTTTTCGAGTTCATGCCCGTCAATAGCTAGAGTCGACTTTCCAAGCGATACTGTGCTTAGTTCCAGCAGGGTCTGCTCACTTTTCAAAAAGTCGACATCTGGCACAGAATCATCTGTACTGGCCAGGCGAGCCAATTCAGCGTCAGGTCGAATGACTTCATGATTGAGATTAATGAGGCTCGAGTAGGAACTATAAACAAACGACTTACTGGTACTGGATATATCCAGTGATTCTTTGCTGGCAGTCTTGTTGCAGACTTTCGTCTCGGGAAGCTTATTCTCACCTTTCCACCGTGCCAGACTTCCCGCATGTGCCTTTTCAAAAATCCAGCGTTAATACTAGTGCGGTAGGTCTCTGAAATTTGTCCACACCATTTGCGCATTCACATTCACTTCATCGCCATCAATTGATACCACTCGGTCATTCTCTGATCGGCTCTCATCATCCACCGATCCCGGATACTCTCCAATCTTTTGTTCCGATAGATCACCATCCCGAGCATCTAGCTCAGCATCTCCAACCGACGCTCGTGGGGTGGCGTTATGGATAGTGGCCTCTGATTCGGCAGTAAAATACTTCCCTTTGTGCGCACTGGCTGTGCTAGCATTTCCCTGCGAATCTAGTTGTGGAGCTAGAGAATGATCTTTATGACCATTTACTGAATGATTCGGAAGCGGAGATGTGCCCTTGATAATGTCTGGCAAGAATCCATGCCGACCAACATTGGGGACTGGCTTGACGCCAACGCTTTGCGGATGTGAGTTCCTATTCTGGGCTGCCGCAGACATTTCCTTCTTGTTTCTTCGGTACTTTGTGATGTTCGCGCTGCAAAGAAATGTCAATACCACATTCTTGATATATGAGCAATCTTTGTTCAACCTTTTGGCTATCCAAGAGAAGCACCCAGGATTTTCCGTGCGTTTTTGTTTCCTACGGTTCAGGCCGATCTAAATCCGTAAGCGAATGATTGAGCGATGATGCTCCGCCAAAGTGCATTCTTGTTCAATTACCGAAGAGTATTCAACCATGCCTTCGTTGGGAGGTGCAGCTTTCAGATCACTCTGTCCGATAGGACTTGGGATGTGTCAGTTTTGGTTTGGCCAGACCAGGAGGGTAGGATCTCCAGTGTTTGCGATCTCCAAAGTCTTCCAATCACAACGGGGTGCAACACTTGAGTACGCGCGCTGCGCCACGGCAACATATATGGTAAACAAAAGATATATATGGACATTAAAAAGCCAGATTCTCCAATGATGGCACCGCACCAAGTGCAAGTCGTGCCCGTTCTACAGTTGAAAACATGAATGGAAAAGCGCGAAACTCGTGCTGAAACGAAACTGTGGGGCCAAGTGGGGGAGTGGAAACTGCCCTAATTGGGTATGGTGCGCTCCATGAGCCTGACCATGTACCATTTGATCTAGCCGCGAAAGGCGTCCTGAATTCCTCGACTGATCGTAGCGGCGTGCGAGCCAAGTATCTAAGTTGATAATACTGCTTGATCACATCCCGCAAGACAGATGCGTTGTGTGGTTCGACAGAGTGAGATGTGGGCAGGCTATTTGATGAACCCATGATCGGGGAATTAGAAAACAAGCCGCTCAACGGGGTACCGACAGAATCATGTTGTCGCATAACAGGGGTACTGGTTCCAGTTGAGGGAGTTCCAACAGAATCACCTCCTTTAGTAGGAGGCAGAGGATGCCAGGTTGGGAATTTTGAAGATGAATTGTCCGTCGATGGATTGTAGTGGTGCCAGTATAAGCAGACTTCGTACGCTACTGATCCAACACTTGGCACAAACGATGGCCCCGTCTCGTGATCCTTTCCATCTGGGGATTGCACATTTTGTCGAGGGGTGTCCACAATCCAGCCATTACACAATGGAATAACAACCTGATTGTCATCGTCCTCAAATGTCGACATCTGCGATGATAATATGCCAGATATAACCTCTGGTATTCGATGATTTGTCAACACGAATGAGTGTGAGGTAACATAATCTTCAATGATTGAGTCTTTGCCCGTAGAGGAAGTTTTCGCTCCAAATGTTGGTCGGGAGGTCGGTGGGTCGTCAGCAGATGTGTCAGGTTTGGTTGAACTTGGCGGTTGATACTTAGGCTCATATATTTGCATCGACGACGATCGACGAAATGAGGTGATCGAAACGGAATTGATTTTCTTGCTAGGTGTAATAACTGCGTCGAACGAACCAGATTGATCTTGCTCAGTAATGTTTTCACAAAGCTGTGCTTGAAGCTCTATCATAGGGCTGAGTACAGTGTCCCAATCTTCCGAACGATAAATTAATGTAAGATAATACGTCATCTATGCACCTCTTACCTCGAAGCTCTGACCGCGCAATTGAACCAAGTTTGCCAAGTACAATCCTCCAGAACAAGCTGGTGCTGCTGGTGATTTCAAGCGTCTTCTGCCAAATTGTTCGAAAAGCAACCAAACGCCCACCTTGGTCCGTCAATTCAGGCTCATCCATAGTACGCTTCGCAGTTCTTAAACGGGGAGCTTCATATTGCTGAGGATGATTGAACCTCTGTTGAACTTCGAAAGACGCTGTTTCCACAAGCTCCCCAGCTTGATCGCACCAACAGACACTGCACCATCGCCCAAAGAGCACGTAAGCAACATGGAGAACTCGTTCACTTTCGAAAAGCTTCAGAGAGCTGGCATTGATGTCTCGATTCAAGCTAAATCTGGGGAGTCCGGCCGGGATGTATGCACTCGAGTTAGCAAGAATGTAAGGCGGCAAAAACAGCTTCCGGTTTCGGAGCCCAGGGGTTGTCGATTGAAGAGCCTTGGGAACAGATTGGCTGGAACTTGTATCCGCCTTTTGTAGGAGCTTTCGACAACGGGTGTATAAGCCAAGACAGAGTGTCTGAACACCGTGCGTCTGAAACCCTTCAAAAGCTTCACTGTGCAAGGCGGCTTCAATTGGAACGAGCTGCAATATGACGCGCGATAGTGCTTCGTCGGGAGTGGGCATGGTCACACTTGGGTCCAGTCGGTGAGCTTGGGTTTGTATCGCATCAATAACCTTTTCGATCATCCTGGCAAAGCAAAAGCTGAGGTCAAGTGCGGAACGTGGTCGATTCGGAAAGGGGTCGAAAAGATAAACCGCGAGAAACTGAGAATGATGCGTCGAAAGCCAGCGTGCGATATCAGCGGCTAAAGGGTTGAATAAGTACGACTTTTGACTTCTTCTTCCGAGAAGAATTACCAAGATTCTCTAACGATATCAAATAGCTCCTTAGTCTCAGCCCATCATCCGTCTCCGCTCCGCCAGATATTGCTTCAGAAAGCAGTTAAATAAGTCGTCGTGGTACATGAAACAATGCTATTAACATACGAGGTGCAAGCGGAACCGGAACCAGCCCTGATCCTCCTTGCGGTGTGCGTACTCGCGCAGTCCCATGGGTGAAGCCGTGTGCTGGCCTGTGCTCACCGAAATTACAGAATTCGTAAACATGTCCGACAATGCTCATCCATCGTGAAATAAGTGCATGTAGATCACCAACGCTATCTCGCCGTCCTTGACTCGACCAGCTGACATCGTCGGCAGGACTAGGCGCGGGCGGAATGACTTGCGGAAACAGTGCTAACCATCTGACGTTCTTTGAACCACCAAAAGGCTCCAATCTTAGCTTGTCCCAGAAGCGCAGTATGGCTGGATTTGCACGCAGCCAGTTCCTGTTATAGCCAACCAAGATCTCGGGAGGGTTCAATGGTTCAAAGATCGGCTGGTCGGTTCCACGCCGCTTCTTGCGAAGCTGGAACTTTGCGCTGTACTTCGTGTTTACATTCCGGACGGCATCTGGACAGAAAATTAATCTGAGAAGGGCGATCATTGACATACGTTCACCTAAAATTTACCTTCCAGCTCAAAGTACTGCTGTATTGTCAAGGGCCCGCGGAGGTTGCTGGAAACATTCGACGCTGCTTCTGAACCGTCTTTGACTCCTGCACCCTTTTCAACCCCAAATTGTTCAGAAAGAACCTTCTGAATTAGGTTAATGGCACTCAAGCTAGAATCAGGATGGAGGGGTGGTCCGTAGTGTGTCCAAGTTGAATCGTTGTATGACGCCAAGGTTGAATTCATTGGAAATGATGCTGAGTGAAGATCAACTAGCTTCAACGACGACGCTTGGATTATGTTGCTCTGATCCAACTCAATACCACCACTTCCAGCCTTGTTGAAATACGAGTCATGTCGAAGAGACATGCAAGTGCTTTCATTTTCAAGGATAGACCAGAGTCTCCATCGTGCACCGTCATCTTCAAAGTCGAAAACTTCACTTCCAAAGCCACAAACCTGTTCCAGATAGATTGGGACAGCCTCCAAGAATGTCTTTCTGAGCTTTTCTGTCCTTGCATTTCTCCGAGATTGCAGTACAGAGGCCTTATCCAAATTAAGTCTGAAGTCATGTGTTATTGGATTTGGCTTCATGGCTGGCTGAGGATTCCAAGTGCTGCCCGCGTCCGGCATATCGGGAAGACCACTTTCTTGATTGGGAAGTAGTTTGGTATGGATTTGAGTGATCGATGGTGATCCGATGCTCACTGAAGTCGAAAGCTTTGTTGGAATTGAATCCGCCAGGAAGAGCTCGCGAAGCAGTGATCCAAACTTCTGTTGACCATTTGAGTTTCGTACTCGCTGCTTATCAAAAGATTGGGAATCTCTAGTTATTTTGCCATTCGACAGGTTCCCATCTTCGGAATCTCGTCGAACCGACCATCCCCACAGAAGATTCGCGCATCTACCCAATCGCAGAGGCACATCAGCAACTTGGGCGTAAAGCATCAAAAGGGCACTGTTGAGAACATCGAACCCTCCGAAATTTGGGGGGTTGGTGGTGAGTGGAACGTTACTGGCAGACATCGACATGGAAGAGTTTTCACCCTCACTATCAGTGCCTTCGCTTGTATCCGAATCCGATGCATCACCTTGGTTGCTCAAACTATTTTGTTCTGGATGATAGCTCCATGGGCCTCCATTCCCATACTTCTTATTCGGTAAAGGTTGGTGGTCGGCTGACTTCGCCGAGCCAGCAATGACATTTCGAATAACAAAGTCCACGTGCAGTTGGAGTGCGGTCCACTCGGGAGGCACTAGCCACTTTGACAGGAAAGATGTTGCTTGGTCCTTTGTAATCAGTGGGGCACGGGTCACTGGCGTTGACCGATGTGCAACTTTTGAATTTGTCAGTTCAGTATGAGATAGTCCAAGGCTGTTCGATTCCAAATTGCAGAATACTTCTGGTGGAAACAGGTCGCTAACATCGCTTTCAGATGAGTACCCGCGATCATCATCATCGGAATCTGTCTGTCCACTCTCCCTGGTACGTCCCGCAATTAACTTATTCGACAAGTTGGTCTCGGATCCAAGCCCATCTTTGATAATATTCTTAACCAGTGCCGCATATCCAACCCCACGGAAGTTCTCTGTGATTGCCGCCGCCTTGTCTTCATCTATCCCGCCGACTTCATATGCCTCGATGTGCACCGGGATCGGAGGTTGCGATCCGACATCTTCTCGCTGACATCTTGGAGATTCAGTGTTGCTATTGACAGCCATACGGTCAGAGATGCCTCCGTGGACGTTTGGAGTGAAAGGCTGAGGGGAAACGAATGAGGGACTTGTAAAGATCTCTGAGGGTGTGAGACTCATTGCTCCAAGTCCACCTGGTGTTTTGGGCCCACCGGGTGTCGGCTGATGTGGATACAAGCCTGCCTCTCCAACGATCGACTGATCAACTTTGGAAAAAGCGTCCAACTTTTCGATGTCAAGTTTGTCAACAGAGTCCAGCTCGGGGTTTTGAATCGCTGAGGATAAATTTGATTGGGGGTTCTCTGGGATGCTTTCGGGCAAGTCTGCGGATTGCTTCGAGTTCGTTGGCTTGTCGTCGAAGAAATCAAACAAACTTTCGTCCATGGACATCATGTTATTGAGATCATCATCCATGTCATCATCCATGTCATGCTTCGCCTTACTGGATCGCAGTCGAAGATGGGATGGACCTATTGAAGCCGTGTATTCTCCCATCAACGACTTTGATCCATAAAGCGCGTCGAAGCTTTTGTCAATCTGAGCAATGTCTCCACTTCGATTGCTCACGTTAAATTGCGATGATATCGGTTGGTTTGGTGGCACACTTAACGTTGACGTAGCAGCTGTAGGTGTGGGCCCAGAAATTTTTGGAAACACGACTATTGATTTAGCGTCCTTGTTAGCACTGGTTGGAGCCAGAGGACCATATCCTTTTGACGCCAAATTTCTGCAACAGTTTCGTTAATTAGTGTTAAGGACACAGAAGCCCAGAAAATACAAACTTTAGGAATTCCTCGCGGCTTTTGCGGAGTTTTTCACTTCTTGGAATTGCAAACGTTTCGGCATTTGAAACTCTGATTCGATGCGGAACTCCTCCAGCGTCAGTATTCGAAGGCTCATCCTTCATATTGAGGTCCCGCCAAGTGCTCACTCGAAGTTCCCGTTCTTGGATGATCGCATCATGCACGCCGAGTTCCCCACCTGTACTCTCCATGAGTGTCCGCTGGGGATCAACAAAACGCCAAAAGTCAATCGTCGACTCGTTATCTTGGTCATCGCAATCATCATCACACGGTTCGGATTCAATATCTCTTCGTGGGGCTGTCGATTCTTCTCCACTGATTTCCTCCATCCTCATCCTTTTCGCCCACGGGTCGCTTTCGTTCCTTGTACCTGAACGATCCAGTTTCCATCCCCGCCTCATGTTCTTCAGATATTCGGACCATAACTTACTCGCTTCTGGAATTTCTGGAGGTTCTGGAAATGGAGAGGTACGCTTTTCTGCTACAACCTGGCCCGACTTAGCCTTAGCTGAAGCCAGGTTTCCCGCCGAATACGAGCGAAACATCCCAGCGCTCATTGCATCCATCTCCGCACCTCCAGTTAGATTTCTCACCCTGCCTTTCTTAGCCGTGGGCTTCGCAGCCACCGCCTGTGGAAGGTTTGGAGTTGAAAGAGCTCCTGGTAGGGATGTGCCACCGGCTGTCGGGTTCAACACATGAGCTTTCAGCTTTTCGAAAAGCTCTGAACGCTTTCGCTGTCCACCGTGATTGTACTCGCGATAAATCTCCCGCTTCACGCTGTCTCTCCACGTCCATCGGCGGAACTCTCGCGCAGATCGTTGCAGTGTCCACTGCATTGTCATGTCAATATTTGGAAAGGGAGTGATTGGGGGAGTGGGATTGGATTCTCCAGATAAAGCAGACTCAGGATTTGCGTAAGCGGGCCTGAAAATCAGTGCAGTTGGATAATGTGCTCTTATGGGGAGATCACCATGAACTGGACATGGTTGGCCGTACTGCACGTCTTTCCTTCCAAAATTTTTCTCTCCAGTATTGCCCAGTAAGCAACATTGGTAAAGGTCAACGAGCATAACCGGTGGAAGGATGGACGTTGGACGTTCGCTGTACATGGCAGCAGCATCCAAACTCATTCCGTGCAGCTGAATCCAATGCTTCAGTATTGGATGAAAATTCGTTTGTGCGCGGAGAGTTGTGCGAGTCATATCTTCTTGATTGATAGGAAGCGACGCTGCGATCCCGTGTGGTGCCAAAATGACTAGCTCAAAGGATAAATCAATCCTGCTCTTCTCTGAATTGAAAGTTGGTACCATCTATGTTCTGATCGGTCGGACTGCGACTCATGCGAGGGCCATCTGTAACTGCATCTCTCTCGTTAATCATCTCGCCATACTTTCGTTTTCGAGTCCCTTGACCAAGATCAAAACCATCATCCCGCACTTGTTGCAGGGCGTTCCGCTGCAGAGAACTGACATCTTCAGGAGCAAGTGGCCGCAGTGGACTTGTCGAAATGACAGGCCTGAAAACAAGGCCAGATGGTGCTAGGTACACATTGATACTGAAAGCTAGCAACCGGTCACTTCATTCACTTTCAGTCGCAAGGACCAGTTAAATTTTTCATCTTTCATCACCTTCGAAACCCGAATGTGCTTCTCTTGAACATTTCGAATCTCCAGTCACCATTCGCGGTCCCACATTTCATCATCACAAAGCCCGATCCAACACGAAGTATATTTGCTTTAGCAAACCACCTTTGAAGCAATTATTTCAAGCAATTGAGACGAGCCAATGCGCATACCTTTCGAATAGATTCAATTGAGCCTTTAAAAATAGCGAATAGGGGTGGAACACTGCGGATTGCTTCAATTTCCAATCAATTTAGCCTCCCTTCGGTAACTGACCTGAGTCTGATTTCATGCTTTGCAGCAAATCGTGCGTAATGTATCCTTCCTCCAATAATCGCAGGCTTCCCAACTCTGGCACTTGCTCCGGAACAAAAGTTAATTCACCATACTGAAAAATCCATAGCTCTCGACAGACGCAGTGAACGTCTGATATTGGATCGTCCTTATGTTCGTCTGCATCCATTGCCATTGCCATAGGATCAATCTCTGCTGGTGTCGAGTTTGGTTGAAAACGAGAATCATTTCGAAAAGGCGATTTTCTTGCCACGCTTTGCTCCAAATCTTTTGAAAAGTATTGTTTCGGGGAAACCAGATGTGCAAGACCCGAAATGTTTCCCGAAATCTCCCATCTATCACACTCAGATTTTCTTGTGTCTTTAACGACATGTCCAGTGCTCCACACACATGGAATACCGCGGCTAAGCAAAGTAACATGTGCTAAGAGAACCGGGTCCTTTAAAGGAAGCGACGAGGGAGGATCGTTTTCATTCGCCAGCGTCCAGTGAACATCTGAAGTGCGACAGACAGTGCTATACCGATGCCATCCAATCTTCGTGACATTGCTCTTAAAACAACAATACGTGATTTTAGTGATTGTAGGGTTTGTACGAACCCAACTTACGATCACAAAGACATTTGTTGAAGCAGACTCATCACAAGAATCTGCCATCAAGGACCGAAGACGTGTTCTTTATGCCAGTGAGCAGTTTTACACGGAATTCCCGTCACGTGATGGACGGCAGTTTGTTCTCATCACTTGGGGATTACTGTGGGTTGCTTCAAGGTTTCTGAAGGCTCACGATGTCGATCATCTTAATTGCAAACTGCCTTAAGTACGGAAGTGCGAAAGGATTCTAATGGGCGATACATGTCAGACTTCATTCTGCATCACCAGGGAGAGGTTGGGACGGCATACCGGCCAGATTCGTTGCTGTAGCAGGATTTGGCGGTCTTCGTTTCATTTTCTGGGTGTCGAGGTGCAGGACGTTTCTGACGGTAAAAGTGATAAGAATCCTCTAATCATTCTTATTTTTGAGTAACTTAGGTGATATTTGGAAGTTTGTCAGCAGTCAGGCAGTGCCGTTCGGGCCGTAAGCGCGCACCGAGCTTTTCTGAAATGATTGGGAGAGGTACATTGTTTTTGCGCTGAGCGAGCTCAAGAAGAACCTTTAACATGATATTCACATCCTCAACAAAGCAAGACGTGAAGGATTGCATACCTCTTTCTGAGGGTTGGTAAATGACATCCCAACGCGTCCATCGATGGCCAGCTTGACGTCGTCCAGGTCAACATCTTGGCGATTCGCGTGCTCTGCAAAAAAGCTGTGCATCTTGCAGAACGTCCAGAATATATCTGTGCACGAATTCGAAGAGTTGGGGGACCACTCGTGGTTCGTAATCAGCAACGTTCGTTTATTGCAGCAACAACGAAATGAGTCGTACGTCCCTTGGCACTGTTGAGTTCTCCTGCGTGCTTCCGTTTGCCGATGCTCCCCCAGCTCCGCTCATTCGCTTCAACCTCCAATTTTAGAGAGAATTAATTTTCTTCGGTTGGTGGGTAGAAACGGGAGACCCACCGATGCAGTCGCACCTCAGGGAAGTGCATTTGGTAGGTGGATCACCTTCGTTTTGTGATTATGTATTGATCAAAACTCTGCTAGCATCTTAAAAGCCAAACTCGATCTTGCACCATCGACTCGCCTTACACCATTAGATAGCATCGTCGCATCAAATTTCTCAAGCCCGCGACAGATATTTCGATGAACTATCCAAAATGATCCTCAACTGTGTTATTTGCAATTGTTGACAGCAAGTCGACAGTCAGATATCCAGAAATGATCATCGAAGCGAACTCCTCGGTCCCGGTCTGATCACGGGTATATATCTGGCAATATCAAAATTACCTCAACCAACTCACCTGTGCAATATTGATGGACCTACAGTAGCGGCATACCGGACGACTCTCTCGCCTTTCTCATTCCAGGACACCTCTCCAATATTTTATTCACCTCGGGTAAATTTTGAGGTTCCCTATCTTGGCCCCACATATCGGCCGCAGTGTCGCCAACAGGAGACTTTGTGATGGGAGATCGTGCTGGAATTATTTGGGATCGTTCTTGGAGATCCGTTTTCCACCGATTCATCGTGTTCCCGTCCCGCATTGATAAATCGAGCTACTTGGCTTACGTTTCTAAGCGGTACAACCTGGAGTTCTTGCGGGACATCTGTTTCGATGCATCCGGAAACTGGGTTATTGAGGGGTTCGAAGATAATTTCATTTTCTCATATAGATGGGGATTCCGATGCAAGCGTGAAGCTGGGATCTGGAGCAAATGTCGAGACGATAGCCAGCGCAGATTTATCCGACCTTTTCATCCTGGCGGCGAACAGTTCCGATGTATCCTCAAAGTTTCGCATTAATATTTAACTGCAACACTTCAATCCCGTTTTGTCACTTCTGCGGCATTGCCGCAGTAGTTCCATGGAAGGCTAGCCAAGAGCTGTAACGCCAACACTCTGGCTTTTTTATTGACACAGACTATCTGTCAGAGGAAGATCGACTCACGTTCGGTCGAAAATCAAGAGCATGTGCATAAAATGCATTCCGGATACTCTACGAAAATTTAGTACTGCTGCGCTGTCGAAGATAAATTTTTATGATCACCCACTCTTTCACACACATGGGGACGCAACAACATGAATCTATCGAGCTATCAGCATCATCTTCCGCAACTCGAGCTGAGGAGCTACCACCAGAATACGATGCCGATTCATCAAGTTCCACCCAGCTGTCCATCCCAACATCAAATTCCGATGGCTCGAACAACGCGACACCTGAGAATCCCGATGATTTTGTAGGCGGATCTCCTGTCCACGCCTACCCACCTCCGGTTGCAGACGCCATTCCGCCAGATGCGCCCCCACCACCAGGCGAACTCCTCCCGTCCTACACATACGTGACAGCCCCGCCGCCAAAGTATTCCGAGAAGAACATTTTCAAGCTCTTGCGATCGCGAAAGTTGCAATTGCTCATCCTGGGTGAGTCCAAAGCGTAATCAATGAGTAGCGCACAACTAAATCTTTCATGTTAAAACCAGCGCTGTCCTTGCTTGGAATCGCCATCACAATCGCAATTGTAGTTCTAACGCAGCTGTCAAAGCAATCAGGACCTTCTCTAACGGTCCTTATTGTGCAAGAGGTGTTCGCGACAAGGTTCCTTGGGGCTGCGATCGGAGCTGGCAAGTGGAGACATATTGCTGGGAACGAGTACTTTGGGGTCGCAGTAATCGAGCGAGTGTCTTCGTCCTCGAACGGGACAAGCGCCATCGTAGTGGTACGGAAGAACCACACGCAGTGAGTACACAGGTTTGTGTTGATGAGATAATGTGTTGCTCAGTCTTTTTGTGGGATTTCAGGATTTTCACATTGGAGAGCGGGGTGACTGTCTCGTACATGGCTCCCTATTCTCCGGACACCTTCTATGCACTCAGTACGACAAACGACACGATGAACTTGGTGCAGTTTGGAATCGGCCGCGATCATACAGCCAGAGTGGCACCTCTTTCGGTGTTTAATCTGACCAACATCACTTCCCCTGCGTTTCAGCATCCAGTTCTGGAAGCCTCAATGTACCTGAGCTACAGTATGAACAACTCAAGAATCTTCGTGGCACTGGCGGACAGTAACTCGACCACTTGGCTCTATCGTATTCGATTACCCAGCTACATCGAGGGGAACTCGACCATACTTGGCTCTACCAGAGGGCATTATCGGTTCGCTGAGTCGACGGGTTTCGCAGATCCGGAGTCGAACGATGTACTTTCGAGTATCCTAATGCTTCCTTCCGCACCCGTACCAACGATCTACGACGCCTATGCGATGCTACAGCCAAAGAGTTTGTCGATAATTCTACCGGTCAAGCCCTCAAATCCGACATTCCACTTGTTCCTTGGCGCACCCTATCGTGGTTCGTTGAGCCCAGACGGGACAGCAGGGATGGTGATGGGCGACAAGGCCCTTGTAGCTGCGAATTCTGCGGAGCTCACTAGGAACAGCAGTGTCAGAACTGACTACGGACACTTCTTTGACATTTATCCAAGGGACTGGGGCAAGTCCCCCAACAACAACGTTGGGGGAAACCTCACCGAGGTATTGGTGCACGTATTGGGAGAGTATACTATTCGCGGAGTGGATCGGGCGGTGGTTTTACGTGGTACAAGAAGCACAGTTTACTCTACCTCGTCCTCAACTGCAGCGTCATATGGATATGGTGACATCGGGCTCGAGGTTGAATCGCTGGCAAATGCTGGGCCGAATGCTTTCTATGCAATGGGTGTCAGGGGCGAAGATGTGTTGATCAAAAAGATTAACGTAAGCAAGAGTTCCGCGTAGTGATCTATTCGAATATTTTCCTCCTTTGTTATTCAACTGAGATATATAACATGCCTTTGGTAAAACCTGAACTGTCTTGCCTTGGGTTGGGCCTCTGAGTGTGAGGATGGACGATTCGAAAGGCTGAATGTAAGCTTAGACTAGGCAGTGACAGTTGTGGTTAAAAAGCCATGTTCAACGGTTGCTGATCGTTGTTGCACACAAAAAATGTATTCCCGATTTTTAATTCTTTTAAAGGCCGATCGAATAAATAAAGAGAGCGCTGGTACTAGCGCCGAACGAAATGAGGACGAAAACAGATAGGATGAGACAAAATTTAATTGGTGAAAAAATTAAATCACTCCACCCGGATTGAATGAAATGATGGCAACACAACCACACGAATCTATCGAGCTTACCAACGTCCCACCACCATCATCGACGGAGGCCCTTGTGAACACCTTCCCCACCTGATGCTGCCACCTGACAATGCGATTCGTCAAGTTCCACCCAAACACCAACATCTACCAATCTAAGATGGCTCGAACAATGAGGATAATTCTGCGAATTTTGATGCTCCTGCGAGTGAAAATGCTGTGCACGCCTACCCGCCCCGGATGTAGACGCAGTCCCTACAGCTGCACTTCAACCACCAGGCGAACTCCTCCCTTCCTACACATTCGTGACAGCCCCGCCACCAAAGTACGCCAAAAGAAACTTATTTAAGCTCCTGCGATCGAAGCAGTTACGAATGACAGATTCTGGGTAAGTCAAGTTGACGTCCAAGCAATCTTCTTATGACCGACCTTCTTTTTGTGAAATCATCAGCGCTCTTGTTGCTTGGAGTTGCCATCACTATCGCAATCGTATTTCTGACGCAGAATTCGAAGCAATCTGGATCCTCTTCCCCCATCCTAAATGTCCAAGAGCTGTCCTCGGTGCTTCGATCGGAGCTGGGAAAGTGGAGGCATATTGCAGGTGGTGAAAACTTTAGAGTTACGGGGTTCTCGAGCGAGTGTCGGCTTTGGACGGGTCGAATCCCATCCCAGCGCTTTGAAAGAATGAGACACAGCGAGGACCACCAGTTGTGTTGAGAACAGAATGTGATTCTAAATTTTCTGTTGGGCAATTCCAGGTTTTTATTTTGGAGGGCGGAATGGCGGTTTCCTACATGGCTCCCTATTCTGAGGAAACCTTCTATGCGCTCACTACGACAAACGACACTGTGAACTTGGCACAGTTTGGCATCGGGCCTGATCGAGGTGCTAGAGCGACACCTCTTTCGGTGTTCGATCTGACCAATATCACCACCTCCTTCTCATTCATGCATCCGGTATTCGAATCTTCGATATACTTGAGCTACAATCTTAACACCACGCGGACGTCACAGAAGTTCTGGTGCATGCATCGGGAGAGCATACAATTCGGGGAGTCGATCGTGCGTCTAATTTGGAAGGAACTAGAACCACAGTTTGCTTTAATCTGACTACGCCTCCCTCGGCGTCTGGGCATGGATACTGGGTTTGAGGTGAATCTCTGGGAAGCGCGGGGCCCAACGCTTTCTATGCCATTGGTGTTAGGTAAGAGATGGGAATGTGATCATCAAAAGTTCGGCGTTCGGAAGAGTTCTAACAGTTATCTTTTCTTCTAACGTCTATGCATTTTTGCTACATTTTTTTTGGATATTTGTGTTTTATTAGCACCTTTTTTGGGGAACCCATAATAGTATTGAGGTAGTCAAAATGCTAACTATTCATTGCGTTCCTCATGGTTTTTTATTGTGTTTTTGGTCTTGCCCAACCTCTCTTTAATGTATATAAATAGCCGTCTCTTTGTGAGTGCCTTGAAGTGAAACGTAAGTTCAGTTGATTGCGGTCGGATGAACAGACTCAGAAACCATTTGACCCGACTGAAAATTTGTGTCGTCAATTATAAAAGTGATGATGAAGTTAAAATTTATTGCAACCTTAAAATTATCTCCGCACAACACAATATGCCATCAGCAACCAAACAACAACATGAATCCATGGAGCTCTCCAATGTTTCGCCATCCTCCGCATCGCAGCCAATAGCTGCAGTCGATCCAAAAACTTCCGTCCCGGCTGTGGACGAGCTGCCTCCTGGATACCTCGTAGATGTACCAAACTCCACTCAAACCACATCCACACCAAGTTCCAATGGTTCACGAAGAAACGAAACCACTGCGAGCGCAGGTGATTCTCAGGATGCAACTGCAGCTCACGTCTACACCCCTCCTCCGGCCCTGGACACAGTTCCCCCCGATGCACTCCCACCATCAGGGGAACTTCTCCCGTCTTACACGTACGTCACGGCCCCACCTCCAAAGTACTCCGAGAAGAATATTTTCAAGCTATTAAGATCGAGGGAGCTTCGAATGACGATCGTTGGTAAGTCAAACCGGTAAACTCCAAAGTCCAAAACACTGACCGTTATTCAGCACTGTTCTTGCTCGGAGTGGCTATTGCCGTTGCAATTGTTACCCTATTAAATCAGTCAAGGCAATACGGGCCCAGTCCCACTATTCTGAATGTGCGAGATGTGTTTTCGATTTCTTTCCCTGGGGCTTCGATCGGGGCGAACAAATGGCGGCATATGGCTGGCAGCGAGTTCTTTGGAATCGCGGTGATCGAAAAAGTGCCGACGATTAACGGAGCTAATGCGCTCGTGGCCATTCGGAACAACAACACTCGGTGAGATCCATTGATTATGGTTCTTTTTTCTCTGGGGTTTGTAACTTTACTGAACTTTGAATCGGCTAGGTTGTTCGGAGTTCCTACTGGAACGACTATTTCGTACATGGCACCGTATTCAGCGGATACGTTTTTCGCTCTCGCAACGACCACCAATGGTACAGTAAACCTCGTACAGTATAACATTTCATCCGAGCAAGGAACTCCCATTTCCGTGTTCAATCTGACTAACATCACGTCCTCCGCGTTCGTCCACCCTGTTGTCGAAGCCTCGATGTACCTGAGCAACAACGCCCTGAACAATTCGTATGTCTTTGTGGCGATGGGGGATAGCAACTCCACGACGTGGTTGTATCGTATTCGCGTGCCGGCCTACATCGTCGAACGAAACGGGACAATAGGCGCCTCTGCCAGAGGCACTTACCGTTTCGCTGAGACCGTCGGCTTCCCGGACTCAGAATCGAACGAGCTCGTTTCGAGTATCCTCATGCTCCCCTCCGCACCAGCGCCGACTATTTTCGACGCCTACGCGATGCTTCAGCCACAAAACTTATCCCTGCTCCTGCCGGTCAACCGCGACAGTTCATCATATGTCTTGTTTCTCGGTGCACCTTTCCGCGGTTCTTTGAGCACAGCGGGAACTGCGGGAATGGTGATGGGCGACAAGGCCCTTGTAGCTGCGAATTCTGCAGAGCTCACTAGAAACTTTAGTGTCGGATCTATCCCTGGATTCAGGTACGGGCAGGTGTTTAACATTTATCCGCGGGATTGGGGACAGTCCTACAACAGCTACATCGGGGGAAACCTCACCGAAGTTCTGGTGCATATGTCGGGAGAGTATACGATTCGCGGAGTTGATCGTACGGTGGACTTACGGGGTACAGCCAATAATTCGACTTCGTCAGCAACGGCGATTGGGAGTGCTGAGATTGGGTTTGAGGTGGAGTCCCTGGCCAATGCGGGCCAGGATGCGTTCTATGCAATTGGTGTCAACCGGGCAGATGTGGTGATCAAAAAGTTTAAAGTAAGCAAGAGTTCCTCGTAGCTTTTGTTGCGAGATACAAATATTTTGTATCAACTTTTTGCTTTAAATTCATTTCATTGTTATTTGGCTTGTGACCCCTTACGAATTACTGTCTACTCAGATCACATCAACTTCCTTAAGAATGCACAAATCCACCAGTAGCCAAAAATTGTTCTCGCACGATTTCACCAGGTGCAAGTTTGCATGCAACCTGACTTGTATCTTTGTGGTTTCTATGAATGGAGTTTCCCTCTATTTCTTTTTCTTATTTGTGTGTTCTATTTGAAGGAGTTTTGGCTGAACAACTCTTTATTGTGGTCATTTTCCCATTCAACACACTTGTCCGTAAAATCGAGTTCTGCTTTACAATCGGATCCCCTTCGTTCTACATTGGTATGGAGACTTCGAAGAACGTAGGGAGGCAAAATTGTTTGCCTGTAGTAGGATCAATATCCCACAGTGTTATGAGCCCATAAGCAAGCTCGCGACGAATATCAAGCGGATATTGAAGTGCTTCACTCGCCCGCGCTCAGTGGGGATTGTGGATATGCGCGATGCATTGCTTGATTATATTCGAGAAACTCCGTTATTGCCGGAACTTCGCGTCGAGTCTTGCAAGATCTGGCGAATCCACAGCGCTTCTTGTGCCACTGTACAGAAATCTTGATATTCGGCTTTCAGGCTCGAAAGTGCGACCGTGGGTTGGAGCTTTGACTTCCAGCTAACAAGTCCGTTAGATATGAACAACGCATTTTCCTGCGGTCGATCAACGCTTCTAAATTGCCACGTTTCTAAATCACCTCGCCGGTTCGCGTCGAGTATCCCTTGATTCCTTCGCCGAGACCGTCGTAGTGAAGACCGTAATTTACCGTGCCAGCCAAGGAGCGCAGAATGCGTTTGACCGTCCGTATGTCTTCCTTGCAGTGGTCGCTCAAATGCCGACTAACTTCCTTAACCGCGTGGCCTGAATCGGGTCTTGTTCCTAACATCGCGTGCATGTAACAGCCGATTTCTCGGTATGGGAACTTTCCTATCTTCGTCGTCGAGTGGAGTTCGCATGTGCCTTCCATCGTCCTCCATCGGTGTTACGACCGGCGTTGCATTCATGCTGAATCGCTCCACGATATCTTTGATGTATTTTCGTTACGTCAGAGTGTATCCCTTGCTGGGAGACAACCTCTATTCCCAATAACTGTGACACCTTCCCCAGGTCGTTCGTTTTAAAATCTCACCGAAGTATTGGTGCATTTCACGCGCGAGTATATGATCCGTGGATTGGATCGCAGGCTGGACTTGGATGGTACAACTAACACAGCTGACAGCAATTGGACTGCGAAATCGGCGTATAGGTGTGCTGAGATCAGATTCGTGGTGGAGTACCTAGCTAATGTGGGATCAAATGAGTTATGTGCGACGGAAGTCAATGGATCAGGGTGGTGATTCAAAGTTTACCGTGTGGGAGTGTTCCTCATGGGTTTTCTGATTTTCAATATTTTGGATTTCTCCTCTTCACATGGTTTTGGTTGGGTGGCGACCCCAGGAAGTGAATGGTTGGCTCAGATCTAAATATATTTGCAAATTTACAAAATCCTACATTTGAGGATCAGTTTGTCGCTGTTGAGCTATCGAGGCGAGGAGATCTGGGGGATCTAGCGGTGCAACGTATGATGTGCAATGCGGGCATCGAACTGCTTTTGTAGAAATGTCCCTAAAAACGGAAACAATAAGGATGATAACCCAACATAAAAGTACTGTCCGAACATCAAGCAGGCTGGACAGTGCCTGATATCGTCGATGGCCAGTTTCCAATTGAAAAAAGCACGAAAGGCTAATTGAGTGAGAAAATGATGAGCTGTGATCCACCCGCCCCTGTTTATATCAAACCTCTGAAGAACCAGTAGACTGAGTAACCAACGACCAAGAAATTGACCAGCTGGTGAATAAATTTGCCGTGATTCACGATGACGGCCCCGCTAGCCAGGGCTTCTTCCGCAGTTTTTGGCTTGTAACCCTTCTTCATGTTTGGACCGGGTCTGATCACGATGAAACCGTACTGGCGGACTTTGTATGCTCTGAGGAGCTCAGCGATCGGTGGAGCGACGACATCGTTGACGAACGAGACGATAGCGGCTTTGAATGAATTTGCTACGATTGTGGCAACGCCTGTTTCGAGGATGCGCGCTTGGACGACAAAGCTTTTGAACTGTCTCCAGTGCAGACTCGCGGGTGCGACTGCCGCGCGTGCGTGAGCTGACAGTGATGGATGCCGTCTTAGTCTCCTAGCAGCAGCAGCGGCTGCCAACGGCACCGGGTTCGAGTCCATCCGAAAATAGTGAAATATCAACAACGTCAACAATGAATCCGTGAACCAGGACAACGCAACAGTCACGTGTGAGATTTGAACATAAAACAAATTTAAATCGTTGTTAAATAACTAATATTAACAATAATAGTAATAAATCGGTGTAAATCTGTGTATGTATCCGTGATCCATGACTGAGCAACCCGAACCCGTCAGACTGTCTAATGGCACACAACCAGCATCAACGCTGGTGGTGGTGGCCTCCGCTGTTCCACCAGATTACTTGGCCAATTTGAGCAACGAGAATATTGCAAACCTGGATGCTCCTTTGCACCCCTACCCGCCTCCTGCGCATCCTGTTCCGCCCAGCGATTGGCTCCCAACCTACGCATACCTTACGAGACAGCCGCCAAAGTACCGCCAGACGAACATATGCAGGCAATTGCTGTCAAAACAATTAATATTCTTGATCCTTGGTATGGTCCCCAAGAAAATCCTTGCTGTTGTTTTGCTTATCATTTCCGGTTCTATCAGCGCTAGTCTTGCTCGTGGTCGCGATCCCCATTGCAGCCATAGTCCTCACGCGGCCAAGACAATCAGGCTCTTCTCAATTAAGCAATCACACAACTTGGTGTCAAGTGCACTCGTGAACACACAACACTTCGGTACCAAACAGCTTCTATGGTTCATCTCTGCCCATAATTACTCCTGCAATCTGTGCTGAGATTGAATATGATTAAAATATGACTACGTTCTTTTTTCTTTTCAAATACCAACTCCCTGTTGCTCACGTGTGAAATTCTCTTCTCAAAATGCTAGCTTTCAGATCTGCTAAATTCCTGCTCGCAGCGGCGGTGGTTCCGCGCTTCGCAGTCGTTGCGGCGTCAGTCGCTGCTGTGCGCTCAACTGCCCTGAACGCTCAGCTTCTCGCCGAAAGATCGTTCGCTACCGAAGCTGCGAAATCAAAACGTCAAACCTCGCGACCTCAGAGGTCCCCTTCCCAGAAGCTCTCCACGACTCCCGCTGAGCCCCAAACGCCTCTGGTCGCATTCAGAAAGCACGTCGACTCAAACCGTGCCCGCTCAGCTTACCGCGAATACGAATCCTTGAAGGCATCCAACGAGCTATCTTCCCTCGACACCGACCACTTCAACTACATCATCAAAGCCATCATGGTCGGCCAGCTCTCGCGCCGCTCTCGCGTCGTTCGCCTCAACAGCTCGAAGCGTATCTACGAAGATCTCGTCGGAGCGAGAAAGACCCCGAACGTGGAGACTCTCGCGTTGATGTCTCGCGCCTACAGTGCGCAAGGTGACATTGCGTCGATGGAGTCGTTCCTGGAGAGCGTGAAAGGTTGCTATGGCGTAGAAGTTTCCGGCCAGATCCTCGAGGAGCGCTTGATAGAAGCCCACGCTTCCAACGGCAACCTCGAAGCTGCCATGGAACACTTTGAAAAGTTCAGCGCGCTTCCGGACGTCAAACCCGCGGACGTCAACCGTCTCGCCATCCTCCTTCTGAATCGTGTCGCGGTCCGCGGCGACACCGAGTTGTTCGAAAAGGCAAAGACTCTGTTGCTGGCAAAGGGTCTCAAAATCGAAAAGGACCTGTACCTCCCGCAATTGTCGCTTCTCCGCACCCAGGGCAATCCGAGCGGCACCTACGAGCTCGTGAAGGAGATGTGCGAGAAGAAAGAAGGCCTCTCGATCGCCATCGCCCGTGTGGTCATCGACACCTTCGCGGACGCAAAGGACTGGACGACGTGCCGCAAAGCCATCGAACTCATAATTCGCACAAAGATGGTCCCGCGCAGCATTTTCTACACGACCGATTTCATGATCGAGACTGCAAAGAAGGACATCGAGATGAGCTCTGGAGCCTACACTAACATGTACAAGTTCTCCATAAACGAGCGCATGGCGGTGCACCGCGAGGGCGGCCCGCTTCTTGCCGAGATGATTGGTCCGTTGGTCGGCGAGGGGAGCGACAAGAGCAAGCTCGACTTTGCGCGGTTCTTTGACCCGCTCGAGACTAAGGTGCGACACAACGCGTACATCACGCTGGCGACGGGGTACCTGATGAAAGGTGATTTTGACTCCGCGGCCGAGGTCGAGACCATCGCGATCGAAGACAAGTGCGAGCACTTCCAATCGGTCTCATACCTCCGCAGCAAGATCGTCCCGATCTTTGATACCGAGTCTGTCGGGAAGGAACAAGCATTGATGGGATACGATGTGTTTGTGGCGTTGGCTGGAAAAGCGGGGGATTCGAAGCCGTTCGAGTCGAGCACTGGGTTGAGGCTGTTGCTGAACGGGTTGGCAAAGCTGCCCGGCACGGAGGCCGAGCAGGTGTTGAGCAAGGTCGCGGAGTGGGTTGAGAAGAACCCTGGGGTCGAGGTGAAGGAGCAGAATTACAAGGCACTTGCGGAGAAGTTTGGAGAGGAGCACGCCGCTTTGGTTGAACTCAAGAAGCACATTCCCTCCCAATAAATATATTTATCTTTATTTATCCAAGGCATTCGAATGTACGGTAGAGTCGGAGGGACATGGTGTGAGTTAAGATGGTTTCTTTTTCCGCCTGCTGAGGTCGCTCTCTGCACGTCACATAAAAAACATGAAGTCATAACTTGTACTACATATATTTTCTTGAGGTCCAGTTACCCAGTCGTTTAGTGTAAGCGTCGAGCTCGATTGCGATCGTTTCGATCTCCGACACCTGCCTCTCAATCTCATCAATCTGCTTCACGTACGGCTCCATTTCGTCATCTGAAAATCAAGCAGCCATAAATTTGAAGTGTCCGTCGTCGCGGCTTGCCGTTCACATACATAACGAACGTAGTTGTGAGGAGAACCCAACGAGATTCTGTGCCGTCAGCTCATACTCTGCATATCGGTCCCGTATCTGAACGTTCATGGCTTCCATCAATGCATACTCCTGTCCCGCAGCTGGATACCATCCACCACCAGTCGATTTAGAATTAGTCTGAAACTTCCCCTCAATAACACCTTACAAGTAATCTCAGCTTTCACGTCATCGGATACCTACGCTTTGCAAGTGTCAAATGCCAAGAAACCGCGAGCACCACATAAGGGGCAGAAAACGTTTATACCTTTCCCAGCAGCTCGACAACGAGATCCTGCGCGACTTTACCGAGCCGTTTGGATTGCTGCTCGGCGGGGGTTGATTCCGAAACCGAGGAGGGTGGAGATGGACGCGGCGGTGTCTCTGTTAGCGATGCAGCGGCATTGCTGGTCTTTTTCTGTGACGACCGCCCGGTCAGCCTGCTCGGCGACTCTCTGGTTGAGGTTGACATTTAGTGGATTTTTGAACTTTAACTTTGTACCACGTGACTGGCTGCACCGCACACAAAAAATTTCAACCGACGAAAAATAAAATTTGACACTCCGGCCACCCCCAAAACTTCATCACAGCACTGATGGCAGACGAGAAGCGAGCCATCGCTGGATCTCAGAACCCGTTCGAGAGCCCCCTGGATAGACCCGGATCATCGCAGCAAATTCCGCCATCACGCCCATCATCGTCCACTGACCAACCACAAAACCCCTTCGCGAGCCCCGAGGACGTCCTTGCTTCACCAGCACCCGCGATCGAAGCTCCACCTGCCTACACCCTCGGACGAAGCAGCGCCCTTTCAACTTTAAGCTCGTCCCAGAATGCCGTTGTGGTGTCGGACAGTATCTTGATGGCGCCGCCCCCGATAGCTGAGCAGAGTCACACTCCATTCAATAGCCCTCCGAGGTACACGATTGCGATCGGGGAGCGGTTCCAGTTGCCGCAGTTTGTGGATAAGAACATGAAACAAGCGCGAAGACCGCGAAAGCTGCTCATCATGGCTGTTCTCTGTGGTATGTTCTTCCGAAAGACCACCCTATTTGATACAGCCTTTATTCAACATCTGTAAATACCCCCAGCTATACCCGTCATCATATTCTCTGTTATAGTCGCAGCAGTGATGATGCGTCCAGGCTCAAGTCCTAATGCAGCCGGCAATGGGAACGGAAACGGCACCAATGTTCCAACAGGATTGAATCTCAAACAACTAAATTCTTACACGTTTGCCGGTGCTAAACTCCCTACGGACACAGGGCGCCATGTAACCGCAAGTGACAGCTTTGCGGTCGCTACTTTGGACAGTGTTGCTTCTTTGAACGGCGCGAGTGCGTTAGGTGGAGTCAGTTTCACTGGGGACAAAGTCTGGTAAATTTGTCTTGATCATTCCATGATTTATGACCAAACTGATCAGAAAATTAGGCTTCAAGAGATTGAGCCCGGAGTGAAGATCACACATCTGACACATTACGTCAACAATACCTTTATCGCAGTCAACACAACGTCCGCGGGCGTCTGCATCGTTCTCTTGAATCTGGACGGTTCTAGTGGCAAACTAATCGCCTTCAAATCTCTGAATATCACAAGGACCTTCCCACAGGATTTCCGTCGTCCGGTGATAAACACGTCCATCTACCTCACGAAAAAATATGCGGAGCACACTTTATACGTCGCCATGGCAGACAGCGGATCGACCACGTACATCAAGCGCATGGACGTTCCTGGCCTCGAGATAGACGCCGAGTCGATCATCAAACCAAACAACCTGGGCTACTACCGCTTCGCCGAGACCGTTGGAAACGCAGACATGGCGTCCATCAACCTCAACTCTGCAATTCTAATGCTTCCCTCCGTCGCGCCGTCGATCGCCGAGAGATCGATTGCGTATTTCATCCCGAATGCATTGGACGTGGTTTTCCCGGCCCTCACCCCGCCCTCGCCGTTCCGGTTCCTCGGCGCGCCGTTCCGCGCATCGAGTGCGCCGAATCTGGCTGGGATCATTGTGATGGGAGATAAAGCCGCGATCGCGGCGGATGCAACTTCGGCTTCATCGTCGCCGCACGAGTATATGATCTACCCGGCGGCGATCAACGACACGTTTTCGTGGTACTACGGGCAACAAAGCTACAGAAATGAAAAACTGAACGAGGTCGTGCTGCATTCGTCTGGGAAGTGGACACTGGAGGGTTTTGAGGACCATGTTTTGTTGAAGGAGTTTGTAGATAAGACGACGGCGGCGGGAAGCGCAAGCAGGCCGGTGTACAGATTCGCGACGGATTACGCGGTTGAGTCGATCGCGAGCTCGGGAAGCTCGAGCGTTTTTGTGGTGGGAGTGAAAGGTTCGAGCGTTGTTGTTTCAATCTTGAACGTGGAGAGCCCGTGAACGTTCACTGATGCCTGTTGTTTTCAGCTGCAACACTCTTCAAATTAGATCCCTTCTTTTTGGTTACGAAGTTTTCAAAGTGCATTTAGTGATCATGTTCAAGAGACGAATCAAGAAAAAAAGCCGTCACAAGAAAGCAATACGATTGCAAAAATCATTGGATTTGCTTCAGATCAAATCTTATCCTCTTTCTACAGCTCGTCATGACCGTGCTCTTCCGCCTCCACGGCGACATACTCCCCGCCATCTTCATCCCCTGAACCATACGACGTCTCCACGTCCGCAGGCGGCACGCCGAACTTCACCCTATCATGCACGATGTCGTCTGCTTTGCTACGAACGTAATCCCACAAACTCGTGATGTCGTGCTCGCTCTGGTACTCCTCAACGAGCTTACCCTTGTGGTAGAACAGAATGGTTGGGTATCCGTCTGAGCCCTGTTCAGCACAAAAGTTGTGGATTTCGGTACAGTCCATCTTTGCGATTCTGAGACGGTGGGTCGCGAGAACATTGTACTTCTTGGCCAGATTTTGGATCTGCAGCCATTTAGGCGTCAACCTGCGAAAAAGAAAATAAGCACAATCAGATGTAGCAGTAATGGAAATAATACCTCTTGCAGAACCCGCAAAACTTGTCCCCAAAGAACACAATCCAGCTAATCCCGCTCTCTGGATCCAGTACCTCCTTCTCAAAGACCTCGTCGTCCACAAACTCGATGGAAAGGTCCGCTTGCTCCGCACGGTCGTCGATTTCGTCTAGCGTCAACCGACGCTTATTGAGCACTTTCGGCTGCGTTAGCGCTGGCGGGGGTGGTGGTGGGTGAGCGTCCAAGATCGTCGAAGCTGGGGTTGCCGAGCTCGAGATCCCCGGCGTCGGGGATTGAGTGACCGCACTGGTTGGGGTTTCTGCCGCTGGAGCATCATCAACCGCTGTGGTCACAACAGGTGCGGTTATTGCGGTTGCGGCCATGTTTGCACTCTGCTTTGGCAGTAAGGTCTCGACCTCTCTCAACGAGGTCTGCTTGACCCTCGCAGCCTTTTTCGTGACAGCCTTGCGCTTCTTTGAAGCAGCAGCGAGTGCCGGATCAGCGCATGCGAGGATTACCAGGACCAGAAAAACGACGAGGAAGACGCGACGAGCGAGCATTGGGAAATCGCGTGCCACGAACAGGAAATTTGAACGAGATGACTGGAGAGACAAAAGAGGAGAGGAAGGGCAAGGGACAGCCGGTCGAACCTTGGGAACTGAACAGGAGCGAGGTGGAGGCGGACGAGAATGACCCGTCAACGCTGCTGGGCGAAGGCTCGTTCGGCCAAGTCAGAGCTGGTGTATGTGTTCTATCACAAATAGCTGCCATTGCAACTGATGGGAATTATTGCTAGAGATGGCAGGGACACAGTGTAGCTATTAAACGGCTACTGCCCAAGCACCATGGCAAGGAAATGATCGATGCATTCGTCAACGAGATCCGTGTGTGGCATCCGCTGCGACATCCGAATGTGTTGCTGCTCTACGGAGCATGTGTATACAATACCAAGGATCCCATCATGGTGATGGAACTCATGGACACGAATTTGCTTACCGTACGATCGTTGCCTAATGATTCACAGTTCCCTCCTTAACACTAAAAATTGCAGAGAC
Organism: Cladochytrium replicatum; assembly: GCA_025526935.1. NCBI lineage: Eukaryota > Fungi > Chytridiomycota > Chytridiomycetes > Cladochytriales > Cladochytriaceae > Cladochytrium > Cladochytrium replicatum. The sequence goes on from JAHLKD010000111.1 coordinate 156,117, forward strand.
TTCAAAAGGGTCCAGCGTTGCCATGCAAAGACGTTCTCCGCACCATCCACGAGATCGCACTCGGAATGAACTTCCTCCACACCCGATGGAAGCCCGTCCTCCACGGCGACCTCAAAACAGCCAATATCCTTCTCAACTCCAAAGGCACCGTCAAAATCTCCGACTTTGGATTCGCACGCCTCAGAGCCGCTTCCTCCGCCCTATCTTCCGGAATTGGCCTCTCATCGTCATCAGCCCCGCTCGCGCGCGCATCTTCCCGGGATCCGAACGCCATCACGACGAGCGGGGACCCATCCCAGAATCCAAGTCCAACAACGCGGCCCGTACCCACCCCGCAAAACGCGCAGGCGAACAAAGGAGGGGGAACCTATTTTTGGATGTCGCCCGAGAGACTTAAAGGCGGGCTTTTGAAACCGGAAGTCGACATCTACGCGTTTGCGATGACTTGCTACGAGATCATATCTGGTGGGAGGATCCCTTTCGCCGACAGCGTGTTTGATCTTGCGCAGTTAGTGGATTACGTGGTGTACCAGTCACGACGGCCGGCTCGACCTCCTCCGCGTGAGGGAGACGATACCCCGCCGCATATTGCGCGACTATTGTGGACGATGGTGGAACGGTGTTGGGACCAAACGCCGGCGAATCGCCCCCCGTTTGTGGATATCATTTGGTTCGTCGAGTGCTTGCAATCGAACACCGACCCATTCACGCATCCGAATTTACAAAACACGCATTTCATTCATGTACAGGCTACCCAAACACCGCAACAACAGACAGCGCAGCCACCTGGGCAATCCGAGTCCGTGGCACGGCAGGCGCGCGCGGTCCTGGACGCGCTGATTCGGACAAACTCGCAGGCGGCCGACGCTTGGATCTCGTGTTTCGGAGCGGAGACCTGGGAGGTGGACTTCACGTCGTTCTTTGCAGCGATGGATCTCGAATTGTTGCCCGAGGGTGTGACGGTGGACAGAAGGGTGCTGAGAGCCCACATTGATCCTGAGGAGCGCATGCCTTGCATGACACTTGGATTGTTTCGCATTGTGACGCAAAAGGCTCGAACCCTCAAAGACGCCTTCCAACGATTCTCAAAGGTAAGATTTGCTGGAGCAATATTTGTCCGTTGAAACCTGCTAAGGCGTTACTTTCGCATTTTAGCCCCTCACGCCGTCCCCTAAACCATCTTCGCCACCGGGACGTACCAATGCACCACCAGCGCTCAGCACGTCATCTCGACTCGCGCTGGACCAACTTAGCAGAGAAAACCGCGCCGCCTATGATTTCTGGGTATCAAATTTCGTAGATGGGCAGGAACCGACGTGGCATGAGTTTCTGCTTGCACTTTCGCAGGAGTTTGATTCGATGAATGCTGTTGGCGGGTCACTCGATCGGGACGCGGTTCGACGGTACATGGATCCCGATGGTGCTGTGGATCGGGTGTCGAGCACTTTGTTCCGCATCGTGACCCGAAAGTCTCGGGATTTATCTGGCGCTTTCCGGAGATTCATAGCTGGGGTGCGTTTCGATTGTTTCGAATCATGGTAGAAGTTGATTAATAGGTTTTGTTTCAAGGGTGAAGGTGTGCCAGGGTCACAACCGGCAACGCCGGCATTGCCAGCTTCGAATAGGCGACCGGGTGAAGAATCTGGGTTCGTCGACGACGAGTTTCGGTCGAGCGCATTGAACAGCATGATGGTCGATAGCTTGAATCTTGGCTCCGGTGCTGCGTCGACATCTGCCTCTGGCGCCATCCGGAACAATGATAGAGAAAAGGACATACTGATCGGGATTTCGTGTGGAGGGCTGTTCTCAGCTTATCGCGACATCATCAGATTAATGCGAGAACAGGTGGGCACGCTGATTGAATAGTTTTGATAACCTACATCGCTGAGTATGCCATAGAACCTCTCCATTGCTCGAGTCGGTGAATACCTCCGAAAATTGGTGGCGACGTTGATCTCGTCGGAGGTCCCCCGTTTCGAGACGTTCTTGCAACGGGCAGTTCCGGGCTCCATCGCTGCGGAAGCCTTGGACGCACTCAACTCGTCCATGATACCTTTCGAGCTCCATTGGCAAGACCCTGACATCCATGTTGCGTCGGCGAGGATCCTGGTCTCGCATTTGAGGGCGAATGAACGTGCGCACGCCGCTCGTATATCTGAGCTTCTTGAGGTAAGAAAATGGAAAGCGGAGCAAAGAAACGAGGTTCACAGGAATCTGCTTTAGCACGAACTCAGCTCCGTGCTTTCTACAGCTTTGACTGCACGAGCGTCGACAACATCCCCGCTTCCCCCGCCAGGTTCATCGCTGACCGCCGGCGGCACGGTATCCGTTCTATCTTCTGTTGGTTCACCAAGCGCTGTCACATCCACCACCATCACCACGACCGCGGAACAGGTTATCCGCGCATATTCCCTAATTCAGCACATGCACTCCGAGTTTGCGATCATTTGGGAAAAGTTGGAGGAAACACTTACGAGAAGTAATGTGGGAGACGGCAAAGGAGGCATCGAGCTTGTCGCAGAAACGATTGCACAAAATGTATACCTTACTTGCACTTCACTTTTGGATGTTTCGATGGAACTTACGATGACGGATTTCTAGATTGCATTGTGGGAGCCGGTAATGTGCTGGCTGGACGCGTGGCGCGATGCGTTTGTAACGGAGTGGGGGTTCAACGAAGCTTGGGGACGGCTCAATATTCCTACTGGTTCCTCGGTGAGAGCACCTTCTTCAGACGAAAGCGGGAGCTCGAATGTGAGAAAACCGCACCACAGTCTCGTTTTCTCTTGTCTCTGAAATATGTTGTGTTTTAGGGACCAGGGTACCCCTCGCGATTCCACAAGATACCGCTTTCGTTTTTCTCCCCCATTGCGCACATTCTCAAAATGCGGATGCTCCTGCAACAACTTGTCAGCCAAGCCGGGACCGTTTTGAGTGATGCTAGTACCTTTGTCGATCTTCTTGCAAACATGGCATGTGGAACGTTTGTGGATATTTTTGCTGCGCGTCGATGTGCGGAACTCGTGTGGTTCACGTACTCTGATCCGGGATCAATGGACGCGTGCTCGGTGAGGCTGCATGTTGATGATGGTGACGCAACCAATTAACTTGTCCATTTAGACAATCTACGCACCTTCTCGGTGCCTTCTTGGCCACTTTGCAGTGTCGATTGCAACTGACGTTGAAGCAGGATCTGATGCTACGGTTGGAGCTACATCGTTGGTTGCAGCCCACTTGCTGTTATACTCTGATGTGCTGGTGATTCTCGACGATTTGGGGCAGGATGGCACTGGTGTTGAGGGAGGTGGATTGCGGTGGAAGATACGCTCGATCTTTGATCTTTGGAACATTGTCGTCAGAGACAAAGATGATTATGTTGGCAGCGTGAAAAGTTTGTTCTTGACCCGGTCTTTCCCTCTGCCGAAACTGACTCGTTTTGCAATTTTACATCTGCAGATCCGAATGCGGACGATTACACCCTCGAAATCAGAGGTACACAATCACTGTACAGCTCCAAGTCGATGACGATTGTCTACGGGAACTGCAGCGATCGATCAAATGACAGCCCACGAGATGGATCGATTTTCTTACAATTACAGATGTCTCTAAATTGTGGGCGGGCGTTTGCATCTGCATTCAGGGCTGCGAAACGACGCCTCAACGAGTGTGTCGGCGAGTGGGACGGCGGTGGATGGCTTTTGAAACCACCCGGGACTGTTCGTTCTTTCCGGACGGAGAGCATGGTTGGAGACGGCCCATCGTTGGTTGGACGAGTGGTTCGGGTTTGGGGTGAGTTCAATGTTGGGTCAACATGGCAGCTATCACTTCGAAAGGGGGATTGGTGCGAAGTCGTCAACAGGTATACGCAGCAAGAAGGCACAGTATGTTTTCTAAACAAGTTCTCAAGATTCAACGACTCTCTTGGACGATATTGGGTAGTTGGACGATCGACACGCACGAACCGGGTTGGACTTGTCCCCATTACTCGACTTAGCCCTGCATATGGACACCAACGCTTAACAGTCGCCCCTGCGTCTACGGACGGAATCTACACCGTCCACGCCGCATATCCCAAAACGTCCCCATCGAGTCCTGCAAACCTGACACCTGAGCACCCACTGCATATGTCATTGGCAGTGGATGAGCAAGTTCATCTTCTATATCACAGCATCCGCAATCATCTCTATGTATACGGCCGGAAAGTATCGACACTTGAAGAAGGCTGGTTCCCAATATTTGGAACGGTTAAGGGAGCGTTCAAGGTCGTTGGGCGACTACCTGATGCGGAGGTTGGTAGCTGGATCGATGTGGATGCTGTGTATGGATTTGAGCTTGTGCGGGGTACAAAGCGAGGCGGTTCCCGGAAAGTGAAAGTTCCCCTTTTCAAATTGGACGCTGTGGTGATTTGATAATGTTAAGGATGTGAATACCGAAGTGACGATCGATCGATCTATCTGAACACAATCCCATGGGAGACTTGGGTGACACTGTCTGGTGATTATACGGAAGGGGCAGTCGGCATCCCCCATTACGCTTTGCACTTCCCCCGCATCCCTCTTTCTCAAGATCCACCGACCTAAACTCCAGGAAGATTTGCGCTGTTGTTTACATATTATGCAGCCAGATTTTGTTTCGTTGGATACTTTGGTTGTTTCCGCTATTCCTCACTCGTTTCTATTGCTGATGTAACCATTACAGCCGCATTTTTATCTCATTTTCGTCATTTGTATGACTTCTTACTCTATGTTTATTATCTTTGTTAGCATTGTTTCAGTGCAGTTTCTTGGAATACAACTCAACTTAATATACAATGCCATTGTTGAAGTTTTGCATTTCAACAAGGTACTTTTGAGATATTCATTGTGTGTGTGTGTGTGATGGGGTGTAGTTATTGGCAGTAATTCCCCCATAATATGTGGTCTTTTTGGTTGCATCGCCTCACTTTGTAAGCCTGAACTCAAATGTAGGAATTTGCGCAAGCAGCAACAAGCCAACATGTGAAACTATATGGGCAAGCGAAAATAGATGACACAGTGCATGGCTCAAGCACTGGAGCTGAGCAGCAGAAGGCCGAATAAGTGCTAAACCAAACTCAAGTGAAAGTTGAATAAAAGACAGAAACACCGACCTGGCAACACGAGGAGCAGACCCACCATAAGGTGCAAAAGATGCAATGAGGCACAAGCCTTATCTAAGGGATGATCAATAGTTGCAGCAAGATCAAACCCTGCAATGGTAAAACAGTGACCAAGGTACCTAAAAGAAACCTCGACAGGGAGGGCAAGCAAAGTCTTAGCAAATTTTAAATGCACGTTGGGCTTGCTCGGGGTGGCTTGCTCGGGGTGGCAGAAAACAAAGCTGTCTTCAGCAAGAACCAACGAATTGAAGAGCAATGATCAAACATACTCATCAAAACAGAGATCGAACGGTTTGGAATTCTAGGAAATTGACGAATACGTCCCCACAAAAGAGGCCTATGCACAGTATCATACGCTCCGTTAATATCTAAGAAAACAACACAATAAGGCAGAGCAGTGCGGGAAGCCTGTCGAAGGGAGTATCTAATGCAAAAACACACTCAACACCTGAACGATTGGCCTGGAAACCAGCTTGGGCAGGATCAAGTTTACCAACATAAGCTACAAGCATAGGAAGCAGGATACGCTCAAAGATTTTTCTATCAACATTGGTTAAAGTAATGGGGCGGTACTGACTAATATCACCAATAGAACCCTTATTCTTCCAAACAGGCAACAACAAGCCAGCATTCCAGGCAGAGGGCGACAAACCTGAACGGAAAATAGCGTTTGAAAGTTGAACAAAAAGGATAGCAACATCAGAAGCTAACGGCTTAAATAACTCAGCTGGAATATGGTTTGGGCCAGGAGCAGAGTTGTTTGGGGAAGAACGAATAGCACAAACAAAGTCACTAACACTAACTGACACAGAATCATTCAGCGCATGTAGACAAACGTGTTCTGCACTGGCAGAGGATTGTGCAAACTGAGTCTGATAAACGGAGGCAAAGTGATTGCGATAATGAGATAAAGAGGCAGGATCAGAGAATAAACCACTTGCAGCTGAGCGCCGTTGATGACACCTACGCGCAGTGGAAAGAACTTTGCTAACCTCGGTTAAAGAACTAGGAGAAGAACTAAACATATTGTCGCCAGAAGCCTCTCGAGCTCGCTGAGAGAGGGACCAAGTACGAAAAGCTTTGACACGCTCACGCGATAGCCGGTCACGCTCCAAGCGGCAATACTCAACTAAAACAGGATCTGGATCATCACAGGAAGAAACAGCTAAATAGTGCTTATGAGCAAGTAAGTAGCTCCGTCGCAAGGCCACTAAATGCGGCGGCAACAATGGCAGGGCAGGGCGACGGCGAACTAAACTGGGGGGTCCAATGACACAAGCAGCACAGGAAGTAACAAAGGACAAAATAATATCCAATGCAGAGTCAATACATCCCTGTGCAACATCCACAGACATTTGGGCAAAGGCGGGAGCTTCTAAAATTGGACTGAGTGCAGCATTGACATCAGCAAGGGTGGGATCAAAAAACAAATGTCCCACATCCTCCATTGCTTGAAAGACAGCAGGTTCACGCAACAGATGAGCAGCCCAGCGCTTGTGGGGGGGTGCAGCAGAGGTGGCATTGGGAGGAGCAAATGAAAAAACAGCTGTAACCGGAAAATGGTCAGAAGCCCAAGGCATAAACTCGCCGTCGGCTAGACGACTATGAACTATGTAAGAAATAGGATCACATTGAAGCAGAGGATTGACAAACAACAAATCTATAATGGAGTCACCATTGCGAGAAGAAAATGTGGGGTTATGACAGGAAGGGTGCTTAACTAGAGAGAAACTAGCAGCAGAAATAAATTGCTCAAACAACCTACCCCTACGATTTGAAGAATGATCACCAGTAGCTAAAAAACGGGCATTGAAATCGCCCAACAAAAGAACAGGGCACAGAGACGACGGGACATGTTGAGGAAGTGAAGCAATAAACTCTTCAAGGAAGGGGTCCTGAGCAATAGCACACGGAGGCAAATAATACCCTCCAACCAAAAGCCCACGAAATGTAAACCATAGAGAGGTGCCACCATAACTAGAAACGAGACGGAAATCAGAAGCTCTACAAAGACTGCGATTGATCAAGACTCCCACACCAGCCCGTCGTGTACCCGATGACCCAGGAGAAAAACGAGTGTCAAAAATCAAATCTGGAGAAGGCAGCGGGTCTAAAGGAAAAAGGTGTGTTTCAGTCAGGAGCAGAAAAACAATGTGATTTGCGCGCATAAAGCGAAACAGTGAATCAAGAACTCCAAAGCTCAAATTGCGACAATTGAAGGTACCAACTCGAACACTAATCATTGACGAAGATGGGTTGAGCGAGGCTGACGCGCAATCCCGCGGGCACTGTCCAGCACAATTTCCTGAGCATCCATGGGGAGCTGACCCCGGACATACAGGAAAATAGCAGGATCAGTAACTGAACTGAGGATATGTGCATATCTCTTGTGAACAACTTCCCTGACCGCAGCCTCCCGCTGCTCCAAAGGCAGAGTAGAGGCTCGGCGAAGAAAATCAGGGTTTGATTCGTCAGTGGAAGCTTCCTGGGTGGAGAAGTGCGCACGGAGAGCAATTGCGGTTGAGCGAATACAGATAAAGGAAGCAATGTTGCGACCAACGAAACTGATGTGGCGGATACCACGCACCACCTCATCGCCCAAGAGAGCCCTCAGCATGGTCCGCACAAAGCCGAGCCGCTGTCTCATGATGTCCTTGATGTACACAGTGGTCAAATCATCCACACGGGCCTGAAGATCAGCAGGTGGGGAGACCAGCAGCGGAGAGGTCGGAGGATAGAATACGACAGGCCGAGGGCCACGAAGGCTGACATTCGAAGTGGGGTCACGACCAGCAAGGGCAGTCCTGACAGCTTCTGTACGAGATTCAGCACTCAGTGTGGGGAGACTCTCAAGCACACGGGCACGGGCATTGGCAGCAGCAGCGGCATAAGTGCGTGGACCACGAGGTCCACGTGGGGCAGGTCGACTAGATGGGGGGCGAGGGCCAGGAGCACCAGAGTTCCCAAGATCGTCCTGAATTGAAGGATTACCATGCAGTTGTCTAGGGGGAAGGCACACAGGCGCAGCCACATCATCATGGCGGGAGACAGGGGCAACCGGAGGTGAAGGCGAAGGCAGCGGCCTCCCAAAGCGACCCACCAGATCCTCGGCCATATCACGACAAACACTAAAAAATTCAGCAGGAGTGTCCCTCGGCAAATGTGCAAGCATAGGATCCAGCATCGCCAACGGATCAAAGGTTGCACAAACAGATCGCATCTGAGTGAGAACGACACGGAGATCGGCCAGAGATGCAACACTCGATGGAGCAGCCACAGCAGCAAGAACCCGGACACCCGGCAGATGTGATCGGGAACGAGAACGGGAGCGACCACGGGGCAATTCATGTTCAGCAGGTCTTTTGGCGCGTCGGTCACGTGATCGGAAGTCACGTGATTCGACATTTTCATCCTCCCCCATATTCACATCATCAGCCCAGTGAATTGGAGAGGCAGGAGCGGAGAATGGAAGCTGTGGAGCGGAATTTTCAACAGAGGAGGCACAGGGGCGCGAACGGGCCTCAAAAATCACGGTGCCACCAGAAAGTCCATCAGGGGGCACAGCGGGGGGTGCGGCGGGCGGCGCGGCATGCGGCGCATCAGGCGGCTGCGCATGCGGAGCGCTGGGAGGCAGCATTGATTTTTGAGAGAGAGAGAGAGAGAGAGACAGAGAGAGAGAGAGAGAGAGGTCTTTTTTTTTTTTTTGAACTTCATAATATGTATTTATTGTCCAACCAATACATATCACCCGCTGGTGCAAAATCCAAATACAAGTGTAAAAATACACGTAAATTGGCAGCACATGGGGAGCCGTGCGAGCCGTAGGAAAAGTAAAATGTTTCAAAACACTAAGGCATATCCAAATCAACAAAAGCAGACAAGATACAATCAGGAGCTGGAGACAAAACTAACTCATAACCAAGACAGTTTGACCAAATGCGGTTAAGTGCACGAAGAACAAGAACCCACTGGGAAAAGGCAGGGGAAGGATAAAAAGGCCGTGGTGAAAGCATATCAATTGCAATGTCAAGAGGTAGGCGGGGATCGTCAGGCGGGCCTAAATCAAAACTAGCAGACAAACTAGCACGCAAATGTAGACACACAGAGACATGGGCACGCGACACTTCAGGGGCATCATGACAGTTCCTACAATAAGGTCGGGGGTTTGGAAACAGGCGGCCAAGCCGATATAGCAGGAACAAACGAAGACATACTGTTGGGAGATGTTGGTGTGGGGGTAGCAACAAAGGGTGGCGAAGTTTCAAATTGCGGACAGGGGCAAACGAAACTGCAATTGGTCCATTATGCGCAACAGCTAAAGACTGAAAATGCAACATCAACGGATGAAGTGGGAGCACAACAGGCATAGGAACAATGAGATCATTGTGACAAGTGGAAAAATAAGGAGATGAACCATAACCGACTGGAGATGACCGATAGAATTGCAACACAGCAGCTGGTAACAGAGGGCTGGAATCACTAGACCAGCGAGCAAACATACGTGCCTGAAGGTACTTCAGCCTGAACTCAAAAGTAGGAATTTGCGCTAACAGCAACAAACCAACACGCGAAGTGGTATGGGCTAACGAAAACAGACGACACAGTGCATGATAACAAAAACGCTCGAGTACCTGAAGCTGAGCAGTGGAAGGCCGAATAAGTGCTAAACCAAACTCAAGTGAAGGTCTAATAAAAGACAAAAACAACAACCTGGCAACACGAGGAGCAGACCCACCAAAGTACGAGACATAAGGTGCAAAAAGATACAATGAGGCACGAGCTTTCTCTAAGCGATGATCAATAGTTGCAGCAAGATCAAACCCTTCAATAGTAAAATAGTGACCAAGGTATCTAAATGAAACCTCTACAGGGAGGGCAGAGCCATGAAGCTTCAAAGGGGTGGGTAACCGTTGAGAAGATAACACAGCACACTTTGAAGGTGAAAACACAAAATGAGAAGCTAAAGCAAAATCTTCACAAATTTTCAATGCACGTTGGGCTTGCTCAGGGGTGGCAGAAAACAAAGCTATGTCATCAGCAAAAAACAACGAATTGAAAACAGGAGTGTTATAAGAAAACCTAGCAAAATGAGAAGATTCACGACGAAGGAGCTGTGCTAAAGGATTGATGAAAACTGAGTACAAGAACGGAGACAAAACAGAACCTTGAAAAAGACCTCGTGGAAGCGAAAACAAATCAGAAGAACGATTCTCTATAACAACCTGAGAAGAACAACGATCAAACATACTCATCAAAACAGAGATCAAACGGTTTGGAATTCTGGGAAATTGACGAAGACGTTCCCACAAAAGAGGCCTATGCACAGTATCATACGCTGCTTTAATATCTAAGAAAGTAACACAATAAGGCAGAGCAGTGCGGGAAGCCCGTCGAAGGGTAGCATCTAATGCAAAAACACACTCAACACCTGAACGATTGGCCTGGAAACCAGCTTGGGCGGGATCAAGTTTACCAACATGAGCTACAAGCATAGGAAGCAGGGTACGCTCAAAGATTTTTCTATCAACATTGGTTAAAGTAATGGGGCGGTACTGACTAATATCACCAATGGAGCCCTTATTCTTCCAAACAGGTAACAACAAGCCAGCATTCCAGGCAGAGGGCGACAAACCTGAACGGAAAATAGCGTTTGAAAGTTGAACAAAAAGGATAGCAACATCAGAAGCTAACGGCTTAAATAACTCAGCTGGAATATGGTTTGGGCCAGGAGCAGAGTTGTTTGGGGAAGAACGAATAGCACAAACAAAGTCACTAACACTAACTGACACAGAATCATTCAGCGCATGTAGACGAACGTGTTCTGCACTGGCAGAGGATTGTGCAAACTGAGTCTGATAAACGGAGGCAAAGTGATTGCGATAATGAGATAAAGAGGCAGGATCAGACAATAAACCACTTGCAGCTGAGCGCCGTTGATGACACCTACGCGCGGTGGAAAGAACTTTGCTAACCTCGGTTAAAGAACTAGGAGAAGAACTAAACATATTGTCGCCAGAAGCCTCTCGAGCTCGCTGAGAAAGAGACCAAGTACGAAAAGCTTTGACACGCTCACGCGATAGCCGGTCACGCTCCAAGCGGCAATACTCAACTAAACCAGGATCAGGATCATCACAGGAAGAAACAGCTAAATAGTGCTTATGAGCAAGTAAGTAGCTCCGTCGCAAGGCCACTAAATGCGGCGGCAACAATGGCAGGGCAGGGCGACGGCGAACTAAACTGGGGGGTCCAATGACACAAGCAGCACAGGAAGTAACAAAGGACAAAATAATATCCAATGCAGAGTCAATACATCCCTGTGCAACATCCACAGACATTTGGGCAAAGGCGGGAGCTTCTAAAATTGGACTGAGTGCAGCATTGACATCAGCAAGGGTGGGATCAAAAAACAAATGTCCCACATCCTCCATTGCTTGAAAGACAGCAGGTTCACGCAACAGATGAGCAGCCCAGCGCTTGTGGGGGGGTGCAGCAGAGGGAGCGCTGGCATTGGGAGGAGGAAAAGAAAAAACAGCTGTAACCGGAAAATGGTCAGAAGCCCAAGGCATAAACTCGCCGTCGGCTAGACGACTATGAACTATGTAAGAAATAGGATCACATTGAAGCAGAGGATTGACAAACAACAAATCGATAATGGAGTCACCATTGCGAGAAGAAAATGTGGGGTTATGACAGGAAGGGTGCTTAACTAGAGAGAAACTAGCGGCAGAAATAAATTGCTCAAACAACCTACCCCTACGATTTGAAGAATGATCACCAGTAGCTAAAAAACGGGCATTGAAATCGCCCAACAAAAGAACAGGGCACGGAGACGACGGGACATGTTGAGGAAGTGAAGCAATAAACTCTTCAAGGAAGGGGTCCTGAGCAATACCACACGGAGGCAAATAATACCCTCCAACCAAAAGCCCACGAAATGTAAACCATAGAGAGGTGCCACCATAACTAGAAACGAGACGGAAATCAGAAGCTCTACAAAGACTGCGATTGATCAAGACTCCCACACCAGCCCGTCGTGTACCCGATGACCCAGGAGAAAAACGAGTGTCAAAAATCAAATCTGGAGAAGGCAGCGGGTCTAAAGGAAAAAGGTGTGTTTCAGTCAGGAGCAGAAAAACAATGTGATTTGCGCGCATAAAACGAAACAGTGAATCAAGAACTCCAAAGCTCAAATTGCGACAATTGAAGGTACCAACTCGAACACTAATCATTGACGAAGATGGGTTGAGCGAGGCTGACGCGCAATCCCGCGGGCACTGTCCAGCACAGTTTCCTGAGCATCCATGGGGAGCTGACCACGGACATACAGGAAAATAGCAGGATCAGTAACTGAACTGAGGATATGTGCATATCTCTTGTGGACAACTTCCCTGACCGCAGCCTCCCGCTGCTCCAAAGGCAGAGTAGAGGCTCGGCGAAGAAAGTCAGGGTTTGATTCGTCAGTGGAAGCTTCCTGGGTGGAGAAGTGCGCACGGAGAGCAATTGCGGTTGAGCGAATACAGATAAAGGAAGCAATGTTGCGACCAACGAAACTGATGTGGCGGATACCACGCACCACCTCATCGCCCAAGAGAGCCCTCAGCATGGTCCGCACAAAGCCGAGCCGCTGTCTCATGATGTCCTTGATGTACACAGTGGTCAAATCATCCACACGGGCCTGAAGATCAGCAGGTGGGGAGACCAGCAGCGGAGAGGTCGGAGGATAGAATACGACAGGCCGAGGGCCACGAAGGCTGACATTCGAAGTGGGGTCACGACCAGCAAGGGCAGTCCTGACAGCTTCTGTACGAGATTCAGCACTCAGTGTGGGGAGACTCTCAAGCACACGGGCACGGGCATTGGCAGCAGCAGCGGCATAAGTGCGTGGACCACGAGGTCCACGTGGGGCAGGTCGACTAGACGGGGGGCGAGGGCCAGGAGCACCAGAGTTCCCAAGATCGTCCTGAATTGGAGGATTACCATGCAGTTGTCTAGGGGGAAGGCACACAGGCGCAGCCACATCATCATGGCGGGAGACTGGGGCAACTGGAGGTGAAGGCGAAGGCAGCGGCCTCCCAAAGCGACCCACCAGATCCTCGGCCATATCACGACAAACACTAAAAAATTCAGCAGGAGTGTCCCTCGGCAAATGTGCAAGCATAGGATCCAGCATCGCCAACGGATCAAAGGTTGCACAAACAGATCGCATCTGAGTGAGAACGACACGGAGATCGGCCAGAGATGCAACACTCGAGGGAGCAGCCACAGCAGCAAGAACCCGGACACCCGGCAGATGTGATCGGGAACGAGAACGGGAGCGACCACGGGGCAATTCATGTTCAGCAGGTCTTTTGGCGCGTCGGTCACGTGATCGGAAGTCACGTGATTCGGCATTTTCATCCTCCCCCATATTCACATCATCAGGCCCAGTGAATTGGAGAGGCAGGAGCGGAGAATGGAAGCTGTGGAGCGGAATTTTCAACAGAGGAGGCACGGGGGTGCGAACGGGCCTCAAAAATCACGGTGCCACCAGAAAGTCCATCAGGGGGCACAGCGGGGGGTGCGGCGGGCGGCGGCGGCATGCGGCGCATCAGGCGGCTGCGCATGCGGAGCGCTGGGAGGCGGCATTGATTTTTGAGAGAGAGAGTGTGTGAGAGTGAGAGAGAGAGAGAGAGAGTGAGAGAGAGAGAGAGAGAGAGAGAGAGAGAGAGATAGGGGTCCGCAACTGGGAGCGAAGTTTTTTTTTTTTTTTTTTTGAATGTTATAACATGTATTGACAATGCTTAATCAGTACATGTCACCCACGTGTACTTCAACCAAGATTTGGAATCTTCAGTACTTGGGGAGCCGTGCGAGCCGTAGGAAAGAGGAGCGAAGGCAATGGCGAATCGAAGGAGGTGTGGCGCGGTACTTGCACGTGACACGATATTGCGAGAGATATATTTCGTAGGAAATTCGAATCCAGTCCCCTATAGGATTCGAACCGCGGAGTTTAGCTTCGAAAAGTCGCATTCGTACCGACTGAGCCACTATGATTTTTTTTTTTTTTTTTTTTTTAACAATATTATTATTTATTTTGCACATACAGTGCATAACAAAAAACAACACCCAAAGTGCCTTACAAGATGGTCATGGACCAGCACATAGGGAAGCGTGCGCAGCATAAGGAAAAGCAACAAAGCAAAACAGAGAATGTAAACTCAAACCTGTGGCAACCCGTCAGATACTGCTAAGGTGCCAAAAAACAGGTGAGTAATAAATAATGAGAAAAGAAAACGTTAAAGATCCACAAATGCAGGGCCAAAGAGGGAGTCTGGAGGAGAAACTTCTAATGGCAGACCCATACAGTGAAGCCAAATCTTATGGAGACAACGAAAAACTAGATACCACGGTGCAAGATTCGCTGGGTTGACAATGCGAAGTGGACGAAGGCTATCAATTGCAACGTCAAGCGGAAGTTGTAAAACAGGAACAGGAACAGGAGGCAACAATAGGTCAAGACGCAAACATTCTGAAACATGAGATCTAGAGAGAGTTGCAGTGCGGCAGTGACAACACTGCTTGCGGGGGTGATAAAACAAACGTCCAAGGCGATACTGCAGAAGCCTCAAGATTGACGAAATAGGGAAGCATGGAGGAGCAATTGCTAGCGCATGAGGGTGTGCAGATGCAAGGGGAGCAAAGCTAGCAGCTATAGAACCATAGGCAGGATGAGGCTACTTGGTGAAAGTGATTTGCGATAACATCAGAAGGTTTGGGAACTACAACATTTGCAGCCGGGAAGAGGAAGTGATTGTTGAAAGGGACAGGAGAACAACGAAAGTGCTTTCCCTGGTGAAGAAAGAATGACAACATAGAGTGAACCATATCAGGGGCATCATCATCCAGCCAACTTTGAAACATCTGAAACTGCAGATATTGAAGCCGAAACTGAAGGTCAGGAAACTTAAAAAACAGTAAAACCCCAGCAATTGAAGTGGAAATGAAAGGCGAAGAAATCGACACAAACATTGGTGAATAAAAGTCCGAACTGGTTTGCAAACAGCAACAGAGGGAAGAATAAAATATAAACCAAATTCAAGCGTAGGTCGAATAAAAGACAAAAACAAATGACGAACCACAACCAGAGAATGAGAACCAAACATCCTTGAAAAGAAAGCAAAGCAAAAGAAGCTGTGCGCGCTTTGGCAGTCGATGGGAAATAGTCAGTGAAACATCAAATCCAGTATCTCCAAAAAAAAGCAACCCAGATAACGAAATGAAGGCTTGACAGGCAGAGGTTGACCATGAAGAAGCAAAGGCGAATGAGCAGGAATAGGAATTTTTGTGAGAATCACAGACTTCAAAGGAGCAAAAGAAAACCACGAGCTTGGGCAAACTGGTCCAAACAGAGAGAAAACCTGCATAGCATCCAAAGTAATTGCAAACAAGGCCAAATCATCTGCAAATAAAAAGAATTATATCGTGGTTTGGCAGGATGAAAGAGTGTTATAGGTGGGGCAAATGGTCGGAGGAGCCCAG